>JAADVT010000818.1:0-14691 GCA_023335895.1 Pythium rishiriense
TAACTTCCCTATTCCTCTCGTTTGATGAAGTAGTACCCGCATCAAATGCTGGTTGGTTCTGAATAAGTTGATGCCTTCCGTCAGGGGGCAGCTCTCGCCATTCAGGCGAGGCCAGGACTGATACTCCAAGGGTTCGTGTCTTCTCCAGTCTAGTGTACAGGGTTCAAAACTGGTCAAGACAACAGATATTGACGCAGCGAGCAGATAAATAACTCGAAGCCAGAGGGTACTTTTCACCGTAGCGTCTCCATTGCTGCGGTTAGATGTAGATGTGGTGTATTGGTTGCAATATAGAACTCCGATAACCCGTCGATTAACCATGGTGGTGGTGAGTCGGAGCGACCTCAAGGGCCAGCATCCAGTGATGTGGACACCGCCCGATGTGTCGCAGAACCGCCTAGCTGCCCACAGATCTGTCTGGGGATAGCGGGGAGATAAATAGTCGCTCAGCCCACGGCGCTACGTCATTATGAAGAAACGCGTGCACTGATGCGAGTTCAGGTCGGTCATCTTGGGCGGAAATTGCTGCGGTTAGAGGACCGACCCACCTGGACAACGTTGAGCGGAGAGTAAGAGCTTCCTAACTTGCTGCGTGACGTTCCCATCGCGCTCGGGACCTGACGGTCAAGTCGCGCGACCTAGTTTAATGTTGGAAAACGACACGCGCGGAGTATGCACAGACTAAGCCACTTAATGGACTTCCTCTCAATGCACAAGCCAGGCTTGATGAGACCGTGATCATTGCAACAGGATCGATCGCACGCGGTCGACGCCGTTTCCGTGGTTTCCCACCAGCACTCGTTGTTCTACTCAAAGGTCGAGTTGAGCCAGTGCTTGCAGTGTCGGGGAAGAGTCAGATGCGACCGTGCCTCCGTCCAGCAAGCACGAGCTATGAATTCCATCGTGAAACGCATGAGACGAGGCCGCATCCGTTGCTTGTCGAGCAAGAACATTGGGCCGTTTCAGGACTGTATTATTGAGATTGGATTGGTTCAGTCATCCAAAAAGTTCGAGGTTCGAGATTCCAGAATGTTGACTGTTGTCGTAATCACTGTGGCCAATGATGACGTGGAGGGTTATCCTTCCTCTCTCCAATCATATGCTTCTATTACCAGCTGTCGACTATTTCTACCAATCCATGCGTAGATCGCCTCATCCTTTTTAACCTAACCGCGGCTCGAGCGGTTTGCCAAACGATACGACAATCACTCTACTCCCACCCTTCCCACCGACCTGCTATCCCGAATGTCGCACCCTTTTGTCCCACATCGGTCCACGTACCTTGCGGGGCCAGCTGGGGTAAATACCTTTAATAAAGCATAACCTGTACACATATGAACACAGTATTACCTCCAACGGGTGGCGTGCGGCCCCCACACACTTATCACGTCCTGCCCGCCGTGGGCTGTGACGTCCGTCGCCGTCGCGCAGCCGGAGACGGCGGAACGGAACGCAAGTGGCCCGACCGATTACGATAGCGAGCGCTCTCGCTGCCGCCGGCCCTCACACCATTTTCCATTGCATCCCGCGTCACTCAGGACCTCCCACGAGAGCTCCCCGACCGCCAGCGAGCAGCTCAGCGTCGAGCGTTTCCTTCCTTGTGTCTCTCTCGGGCGGTTCAGCAGCGACACCGTGTGACGTGTCTATCACACCTCCCCCCCCCTCCCCTTGCTCTTCTCACCACACGCCGGTAGACTGCATTCCCAGAACTTACAGACCATGACGCGCGAGAACAGCACCAAGATCGACGGCCACGCGCACGCGCTGCCGCCCCACGCGCCTGGACTCACGTGCCTCGGTGACGACGTACGCACCGAATTTGTGGCCGAGACCAACCTGCCTACAGGCGACGGCGTATTCCGTGTGCGCGCGTACCGCTCGACGGGCACGCTGCGCGAGGCCGAGCCCATCGCGATGGTCTGCGGCGACGTGCGCGGCAAGACGGGTGTGCCTGTCCGGGTCCACGACCAGTGCTTCACGTCCGAGGTGTTTGGCTCGCTCAAGTGTGACTGCCGCGAGCAGCTCGACTATGCCAAGAAGTACATCAAGAAACACGGGGGCGTCGTGATCTACATGCCCCAGGAAGGACGCGGCATTGGGCTCGCGAACAAGATCCACGCGTACGCGATGCAAGAAAAAGGCCTCGATACGGTCGACGCCAACCGTGTGCTTGGCTTCCAAGACGACTACCGATCGTACGAGCCTGTACCGGCGATCCTCAAGGACCTCGGAATCGAATCGATCCGCCTGCTGACCAACAACCCGCGCAAGATCCGTCTGCTCAACAAGCTCTCCGTCGAGGTTGAAGGTCGTCTACCCGTTATCATCCAAGGCGGCGAGCACAGCGAGGGGTACCTCACGGCTAAGGCCAACCGCATGGCCCACATGCTGCCCGGCTCATTGGACAGAGGCGTTGAGAATGAGCATGACGACGCGAACGACACGGACGGTAGCGCCGGCTACGACAATGATGACGAGCCGTCCCAAATTGTTCACGACAAGCTCACGATGGTCTCACCCACGAGCTCGTCGACCTCGACATCCTCCTGTGACGACATCTACCTCCGCTTCCAGTTCGTCGCCTAAGTATGCGCCGAACGCAGAATTTTTTGGGCGTCTTCACCGGATAGACGCGCCCCACCGCGGTGAGACGCCGACCAACCTGTAACACTATTTAGCCGGTCGCTCCGAAGCTTCTCTCTCAAAGCCCTGTCGTGACCCAGCCGCGTAGGAGTGGAAGGAGCAGAGACTTACGAAGTGTGCCTTAACTCACACAAACACCCAGACCCTCGAAGGTCGACACTTTGTTTATTGGTCGCCTTGACCGAACGTTCATTCGATGAGCTTCCGCCATTTCCAAGGCGAGTTCAGAACCCTGTCAGAATGTACTGTGTTTGAATGAAATAATTCTAACCAATCCGATCCACGAGAAACGAATTTAAGCCAACCACAACAATCATCAGATATTTACAGCCAATCGAATAGCTCCCCATCACGCCAGCAGACCCGACTCACCCCACGTCCTCGCCCTGGCTCGTTGCAAACCAAACGGGCACGTGGCAATCCCCGACCTCCGCCCCCGCGACGGTCTCTCTCGGCTCCATCGGCAAGAATGCTGGACGACAACCGCAAGATCGGCACGCTGCTGCTGGGCGTGGGCTTCCTCTTCCTCTTCCTGGGCGTGATCCTGTTCTTTGACGCGGCGCTGCTCGCGCTCGGCGACGTGCTGTTCCTCTGCGGACTCGCGCTCACGATCGGGCTCTCGCGCACGGTGCGCTTCTTCACGCGCAAGGAGCGGTGGCGTGGCATCGTCTGCTTCCTCGGCGGCATCGTGCTGGTCATGGTGCGCTTCCCGATCATCGGCATGTTCCTCCAGGCCTTTGGGTTCCTCAACCTCTTTGGCTCGTTCTTCCCCGTGGCCGTCGCGTTCCTGCGCCAGACGCCCGTGATCGGCAACCTGCTCAGCCTGCCCGTGGTCAGCGACGTCGTCGACCGGTTAGCGGGCTCGTCCAAGCGCGGCTACCAAGTCTAAGTCGCTTCGATCACCGTCATGCCTTTTCAAAAGCGTCCCATGGCCGTTGGTCGAACCCCAATGCGCGTGCTACCACCGTCGTACCGTGGGGGGAACGTGCCGGCATATCACCACGGAGAGGCTCGCAAACGACGCATTAGCTAGATACAAATGACCTATATCATACACATCCAGAAACGGCGGGGCTCAGCCCTCCCTTCCTCCATCATAATCTGACATGCCCGGTCCTATAGATCTTGCGGATCTCTTCGTTTTGGCTTCTCCAATCAACCACGCCAAACCTCATACTTTCAGCCAATCATGACCGTGCAGTGCAACCGATGGCGGCTTGGGACGAGCCCATTCCGCGATCATCCGGCACCGCCACACATCTTCGCTCCCTCCCGACTCCCCGACGGCCATGACCAGCTTCTTCTCCACGCTGCGCGCGCGCGTGCACGCGATCGACTCGCTCCTGTGCATCGGCCTGGACCCGCACGTCGCGGAGCTGCCCGAGCCCACGGCCGCGGCCGCCGAGGCCTTCTGCCGCAAGCTCATCGACGCGACCCACCACGTCGCGGCCGCGTACAAGCCCAACTCGGCGTTTTTCGAGGCCTTTGGCGCCGACGGCATCGCCGCGCTCAAGCGCGTGGTCCAGGCCGTGCCCAAGGGAATCCCCGTGCTGCTCGACGCCAAGCGCGGCGACATCAGCACCACGGCCGCGGCCTACGCCGTCGCTGCCTTTGAGCAGCTCGACGCCCACTCCATCACGCTCGCGCCGTACATGGGCCAGGACTCGATCGACCCGTTCGTGCGCGGCCACCCGGAGCGCGGCTGCTTCGTGCTCTGTAAGACCTCGAACCCGAGCGCGAACGACTTCCAGACGCTGCCCGTGGCCGTCGGCGGCGCGTCGCGCCTGCTGTACGAGCAGGTCGCGCTCAAGGCCCAGGAGTGGAACTCGGAGGACAATGTTGGACTCGTCGTGGGTGCCACGGACGTTGAGGCGCTGCGTCGCGTGCGTGCTGTGACGCCGTCGCTCTGGATCCTCGCGCCGGGCATCGGCGCGCAGGGCGGCAACCTCGAAGAGGCCGTCTCGGCTGGTCTCTCGGCCGACGGCCTGGGCATGTTGATCCCGATCTCGCGCGGTATATCCAAGGCCGCCAACCCGAAGGAGGCCGCTGAGAGCTTCCGTGACGCCATTAACGCGGTGCGTGTTGCCAAGGTTGCTGCTACCAAGGCGAACGTGGCGGCGATCGGCGGCAACGAGCGCGAGTTCATCAAGTTTGCGCTCTCGCTCGGCGTGCTCAAGTTTGGCGACTTCACACTCAAGTCGGGACGCAAGAGCCCTTACTTTTTCAACGCCGGGCTCTTCCGCACGGGCCGCGCGCTCGGCCAGTTGGGCAAGTTCTACGCACAGGCCATCCACGACAGCGGTGTGCAGTTTGATGTGCTCTTCGGTCCGGCCTACAAGGGCATCACACTTGCGGCTGCCGTCGCGATCGCGTACGCCGAGCTCTACGATGTCGATATTCCATTCGCCTACAACCGCAAGGAAGCCAAGGATCACGGTGAGGGTGGCGTGCTCGTGGGCGCGGACATGGCCGGCAAGCGGTACGTTCTTTGGATGGGTGAAGAAGGTTTCCGAAGACCTCATGAGACTGATTTCGTTCTTTCTGTGGTTGCTAGTGTGCTGATTATTGACGACGTGATCACGGCCGGTACGGCGATCAACGAGGCCATGGAGATCCTCAAGCACGCGAATGCGACTGTCTCGGGCGTCGTGATCTCGCTTGATCGCCAGGAGAAGGTTTCGGTCACGGACACGCGCTCGGCCATCGACCGCGTGCAGGAGACCTTCGGCATCCCGGTCGTGAGCATTGCGAACCTCGATAACCTCGTCGCGTTCCTCGAGGCGGCGCCGGCGGACGACGCGAACGCGCCTTTCTTGCCCGTCATCAAGGGCTACCGCAGCGAATATGGCGTCTCCAAGCAGTGAGAACCGACATGTTGGGAGCGCTTTGTTTCTATTTCCTTGTCACAAACCACTATCCCAACATCACACATCTGAGTAGATTACAACATTGTAAAATGGACATGTATTTAATTATGGTTGCTGTTCATGTTGACTTTGAAAATTCTCAAAACAAGGTACATTGATTTCCGCTCTCAAATGGGTACACATGGCTCGAGCAGATTCCATCGCGTGACGCCGAGCGAGCTTTGGCGATCCATGCTGCACCACCGGCCAGGCCCATCTGCCGAGATCGTGGTCGCGTCCTCACACACTGGGCTGCCGTACAGTGAGAGGGCGCCGTCCGCGTGGCGTTCGGACCACGCGCGCAGCCTGTCGGGCACGCCGGCCACTTCCGTGTGTTCGGCCATTACTTGCTCCAAAGCTTTGGATGCGCCTAGCGACGCTGGAAGCGTCCTCACCGGACTGCCCGATATGATAAGCTGTCGTATCCTTGATGAAGCGCCAAAGATCTCGTCGGGAAGCATCTCGATCCTCGAGTCGACGAGGGATAGCTGGCGGCTGTGGACCGAAGCGAAGGAACTAGGCAAAGTGGTGAGCTTCGTGTGGTCCAAGACGATTGAAAACCACTCGTGCGCAGCCCACACACGACCGATCTCGTCGGGTAACGAGCTGAGGTTTGAGTAAGACCATTCGATCTCGCGCAAAGCCGAAGGCAGTCGGTTGTGGAGGAGCACCGATGGCACGCTAGACATGTTGGTGCGGCCAAACAGCACGTACGCGAGTCGTGGGAAATGGGTCTCGTCGATAACGACGCCAGGATCCCAGTGAATAGCTGACACATTGATAAACTTGAGCTGGCGAACCGACTGAAACTCCGTGAGCGCAAGCGGCACATCGACAGGTGCTCCAGCACAATGTGCAAAGCTGACCGAGACAAGCACAGACTTGTCGAGCGACTGGAGAACGGCTGCCACGCTATCGTTGGCACCAAAGCGATGGCAGTTGAAACGCACGACTGCGCACGGAAACTTTTGCACAAACCAGGCGTCCACGTGAGCGAGACAGAAAGGTGCCTCGGAGCTGTCGCGTTGAAAGCATAAGTGGGCCGCTATCGCGGACGCACCACAAGAGAGGAAGAAGAGATCCAATAACCAGCGGCGCCACGGCGTGTTGACGAGGCGCTGGGCTGAGGCTTGAGTATCCTTAAGCGGTGTCTCTCGAAAGAGAGGGACGACGGTGATGCTCTTCACTGTGCTACTGCTGCGACCGTTGTAGTCTTGATCACGCCGTAGGTCGGCCGCGATAGTAAGCATCGCGCCGAGAATGCCGATGTGGAGCGCGAGCATAGAAATCAAGTCGAGCGTTGACGTGATGATGAGCAGGTGGACCTCAGCAATACGACCCGCGAGCCATACGTCACTGTTCAGAAGCGTGAGTGGGACTTTCATGGTTGTCCAGTCAAAGTCGCGCACGACTTGGTACAGAATGCAGACCGGAATGAGCATCGAGCTGCAAAAGTCGAGAGTGACGTCTACAACTAATGTAACCAAGTGCCGTGTCGTCACGCGAGTCGCCATAGCCCGACAAGTCAGGCGAATCACGACTCCGGAAACGCTGTTGATAAGTACGACGGCGATTGCAAATTTGTTGACCCACGGCGTGACCACGGAAACGCTCAGCAGGTACGTCTGGTACAACTGCGACAGGATCTCCACGACCTCTCTTACCGTGAACATCGTGTCAAAGTGCTGGCCGTTCAGCCCAAAGAGCCCGTCAATGCTGAAATACTGACGCCACAGAAGGTAAAGCGCGCGCAGCGGTGCCGTGATATGGAAGAGAAGTGAGCGTCGCCGCCTGCGCGCTGCGATGGTGTTGAGCTGCACTCTTCGCCATGACGTAGCGTACGATTGTGACTGCGACTGCGCGGACTTCCTTTCCTTGAGCCGCACGAACGCGAGCTGACGTTGGCGAACAGAGCGGGTGAACATGCGAGCGACGACGCATATATGAAGCGCTCCGAGTGACAACATCGCGACTGCCCCAAAATGCAGCATCACCAGTGGTGTCTGCAAGGACGTCGACGTGTACTCAAAGAGATTTGGCGTCGCGAGAAGTGCATGGAGGCCGCCAAGCGCGAGTGAGAAGCCTCCACAGAACACGTGGAAACTGCACACACTCCACCACACGATGCGGAACACAGGAGGCGACAGCAGTGTGCGCTTGGAAAGAACTCGGTCGTACTCTGTCAGGTGAGTCTGCGCTTTCGCCACAATGGGTTTAACTTGTGTCGACAATCCAAACGCCGACGAATGCCTCGCCGAACGGATTGAGTATTGGATCATTGTCCGCACACCTCTGCGTGTTGTCGTTGCTGTTTCCGTCACACAGGGAGCGTATTCCCTAGTGAACATCGCGTATAGACCCGTTGCCGGCTATTTTTGCAGGCACTCAATTGCTTCGTGACCTCGTCAACGACCCACAACATCGAAGCGTGTCCAAGACACGACGCCTCCATCGCGTGCGGCCACGATGCCGGGATCCATGTGGACCGAACCGTACTCGACGTCGACCACGTGTGCGTGCATTGCCGGCGATGGACTTGTGGTGGTGTTTTGTCTGAGATGAGACGCGATGGACGAGGTCGCACCGAGGGCTCTGTGATCGAACAGGAAGAACTAGATCAAAGCGAGGACTTGGCGAGACCGTCGCTCTTGGTGATCGATGCGGTTGCTGTCCAAACAAAAAATCAAGTTGAGCCAACCGGACGCAGGCATTCGCAGATATAAAAGAGAACGTGGCGCCATCCATACCTCTGGCCGTGTCCAATCCGCCGTGTGTCTCAGTGTGGTAATGTTTGGCCCGGCGATCTAGCGATCCAGTGATCCAGCGAGCAGGCGAGCAGGCGGAAGGATCCGCGTTTCGCGTGCGCTGTACTTGGAAACAAGGTCTTGGGTGCGCGGTCTCGTCGACGGTTGGGTAGGGTAGAGCCGACCACCACAGAGGCTGGTGATACGGAGACTGGCGATACGACCCCAACCACACGCGTCGAGAACGCCGTCAAATAAAAGAAGGCTTTCGAGCAGCGCGAGAAAAGCAGGAGAACGTACTGCGTTTGCGCGAGACCGTCGGGCGATGGGGGTCGATGGACGTAGTCGGGCTCGTGGGACGTAAGTACACGGCCGCGTGCGCCGGGGACATGTGGCTATTTATTTGCAAGTTCTGCGTGTCGTCTATATTTTTGTGTGTGTTTGCATCTCCTATTCATTCGCCGCTTTCGTTCTGCAAGTAAATGCCGGCTGTCGTTGCATCAAGCTCTGATCGGCCGTGTGGATCAACTGCGCGCGTTCCTCTCGGGGCTGCTGCACCGCATATTGGTGTACTGGTGGGAGTTTGTCTCTCCAGCGGCGGTGGCCCAACTGTCTGGCGCCCCGTCAACGGTGAGTGTTGAGAAACTGTCTGGCGCTTCATAAACACCCTCCGTTGATGGAGCGCCGTGGGCCACTCGTCTGCCACGACTCGATCTCGAGCGGCATCTTACGGCGTGGGGCGCAGGATCTGCGAGGCAAGGCACAGCTCAGAGCCTCGACTGATGCGGTTGAGAACGGTGAGGACCTCGTGGTGTGGTGAATACATCGAGAAATCCGATGCAAAGGATCTGCTGGCGCTCGCAGTCGTAACGACTTTCTGGCCACGGTTGGGGTCGACCACCTAGACGCAGTACCGATTGTGAGTGACGCCAGACACACTGGACGTATGCACTAAAGAAGTGTAATGCAGCGAGCGATGTGAAGAGGTAGACACGGCCGCTGAAGTGGATGGAAAAAGCGTGGTTTTAGTCTAGATAACGGAGCGGGAAAAGCGGAGTAGACTGAAAGAGAAAAACAAATGGGTGCCGCTGCTGTCGCCGTGATCAGCGGCGCACTCGATCAACGATGCTGAATCAGTACGCGCGTTACTTGATCCTCGGTCTGGTGCTGTCGAATCATGACGACACGAGGGGATGGCGTCGCATTAGCCATCGACGGCAGCGACGATGCGGGACACGACCGCATCCGTTTCCTGGTCTTCATCCAGCACCTCGCGATATATGCGAAGCACGGTAGGCACGTCGAGCTGAAAGTCTTCAAAGTATGTCGCGAACGCGAGCAGGATCTCGCGTAGCTTCGGCGAAAGAGCAGGTGCAGACGCGCCGCGAACCGCCCCAAACACTTCCAATGCGTCATCGACGTCGATCTCGACGAAGCACCCGGCTCTGTCTACGCACGGGCAACGATAATACTTAGGGTTGATCGGCATGGGAGGCTCACCCTTCGTCTGTTCAGATGTGCGCCAAACAGCAACACGTTTGCGGCGATCAGCGCGCGTCGAGCGTGCCCTTTGGACCCCGCCAGACGGGTCCGCCGCGCCAGGCTGGACGATGGCCGTGGTCACCACGGGGCGAACGACAGCCCCCTGGGGTGTGGCCTCAACACCCACCGTTGGCGGAGCACCAGGCAGTTGGGCCGCCGCCACTGGAGTGAGAAACTCCCACCAGTACATCAAAACGCGGTGCAGCAGCCCCGAGAGGAGCGCGCGCAGGCGATCCACGCGACCGACCAGAGCTTCGAACACGGACGCAGCCGTCGCGTCGTGTGCATTGGCCACAACGTCATCAGCACCATCACCTACTTTCACCAACAACACCAGTGCACACGCATCGCCCACACAGACACAACAGGAAGAGTCAGTTCCATCAGAAACCACAGACGCGCGGATCGACAAACGGCGTGTGAAAAGGTGAAACAAAACAACACCCACCGGCAGTCGCAGATCCACGAACGTCGCCGCAGCCACGACCATCACACCTCGAGCGTCGTGGACCGATCGGGGCCCAACGTCAATCACGTGGGTGTGCATGACCGGAGACTACGCGGCCGGACACAACACGATGGAGTGGGGTCTGGTGTGGTTCGTGGTCGGCCGGGGCGTGTCAGACCCCACTCCATCGTGTTGTGTCCGGCCGCGTAGTCTCCGGTCATGCACACCCACGTGATTGACGTTGGGCCCCGATCGGTCCACGACGCTCGAGGTGTGATGGTCGTACACGATGGCAGCGGCACGATGGAGTGGGCGTGTCAGACGGCTGACACGCAGCTGAACATGGAGCAACGTGGATACTTGAGATAACCAGACAGAGAGGGAGACGCAGGGAACCAGAGCGCGGGTCCATACCTGTGGTTGCACTGCGCCTGCCTGCGTCGCTGTGCCGGAGGTGACGCGGCGCGGCGATCCGCTCGGTGGCGTCGCGGGCGACGGCGACGAGAAACCAAGTTCTCGTCGCCGGGCCGCGCGTCGCAGTGCGGGTTGACGCGGCACGCCGTGTGGGGTGTCTAGTTGGCGACGATGCTGGAAAATGAGAAACTCCGGACCGCGGAAACGCTGGAGTGAGTGATCTCGTTATTCGGACGAAGATCCCGTGTGAGCCCCGTGATTGCGCCTGTAGAAGATCGCTACCGCTCCACTGATCGCTCCAGAAATCGCTGTAGGCTGGGTATTTTGGATCTTGATGTGTCTCACACGACGTGAGCCAACTAGAAACGGATCTCGAGCCAATCATCACCGTCC
Source organism: Pythium rishiriense (assembly GCA_023335895.1). NCBI lineage: Eukaryota > Oomycota > Peronosporomycetes > Pythiales > Pythiaceae > Pythium > Pythium rishiriense. Next base: position 11,091 of record JAADVT010000818.1, read on the forward strand.
ACTGTGAACCATATAAGCCAATCAAAAACCACCCTTTTCAACCCATTCCGAACACCACCATATTTCCCGCGCATTCCCCACCAAGCGGACGAGCCGGCACTCTCTCAGCACAGGAACGTAGTCCATGCGGTTGGGTCTCTCTGCGACGCCACCCGAAGGGGGCCACGCGAAAGTGTCGGACTGATGATCCAGGCCCAGGAGGCCACGGCATCGCCGAGCGCTCTTTCTCACGTGGCCGGCCACTCCAGTGTTTCGCTCGCACCGCTCACGCTCCCCCACGGCTTCCACCGTCCCATTCGGCTCCACCCCCGACACCCACCAGCAACCATGGTGACTGCCACGACTTCCACCAGCAGCCACTCCATCGCCAACGGGCCTACCGCCTTGAGCGACGGCGCCTCGGCGCTTTCGCAGGTGCTCGACGCCCTGTGCCGCGCTGCCCAGTCAGCGTGCGCCTTCCTTCGTGGCGTTCTGCTATTAGACCTCGCGCAGGGCCTCATCAAGCGCTTAAGTTCTACAAGCCCCGCCACCACCAGTGTGACCACAAACTCTTCTGGCTCGGTGATCGCGCCTTCCTCGACGGCGGCCTTGACGACGACTTCCACTATCTCCACGGGTGTGGCCTTCTTCTCCTCGAGCACGAGAACCTCGCTCTTGAACGACAACTCGACGACCGCGGGCGAGCTCATGCGCCGCCGTTGCCCGTACCGACCCGAGACGGACATGGACACGACGTACGTGCAGCTGATCCTGTCAGCGCCGTGGCTCGTGGGCTCGACTTCGTTGGCTTCGTCGGCCCCCTCTCCGTCGGGTGACGTCTCTTCCGCGTCCGCGTCGTCGGCCTCCTCAAACGGCTTGACGCCAAGCGACAACTCCATCTCTGTCGCCTCTTTCGCCTCCCCATCCGGTTCCACCACTGCTGCGGACGGCGAGTTGTCCTCGCAGCCTACAATGACGCCGGACCCAGAGGAATTGGTGTTCCACGGCGACACGACCTCGCTATGGTACCCTCGCGATCAGCCACTGCCCGTTGACGACCTGCTGCTCGTGGTGCCGCAGCGGCGTGTGTCTGCCGCCCATCGAGCTGCCATGAACGCCGACTTTGCGGCCGACCCGTGGCGCCAAGCGCTCTGGGCGGCCAAGCGCATGAAGCAGGCGGCCGAATACCGCGCGGTCGCGCCACGCCCACTCGACCCTGTGACTCACGAGTGCAGCTGTGGCTGGTGTCCCGGCGGTACCTCTGCGTATGAGCTGTGTGCGGCCGCGACGATCCGTCGCACGATGCGCAGCTTTGGTCGCCGCGCGTCGTCGTTCGGATCGACGGGGGCCGCGGTGCCGCGCCTCGTGAGCCACCGCTCGTGCTTGGGCATGGCTTATGACTGTGCGCTGCCGCGCTTCGGCCCCGTGCGCGATTGAGCCTCTTGAAGACGACTCGGACACCCGTCTTGCCCGGTCCAAACGCCATGAGATGGCTTTTTATAAAGGTGCACGTCCACATGACATACTGAGGTCGCCCAGAGCTGGAAGTGATCGAGTCTGAGGTTATATCAGCAGACTCGTTTGATCGAGCCCGCTCGCTCTTTATCTCGCGTTCTCATACACGTGGCCGACTCCATCCTATTTACTTGAACGTGATTTAACGTTTTTCTTTTCCTCATTTTTACCTGCATTGCTTCCTTTCGACTTGCCCTGGCCTGATGGCGTGTTTCAACGTTGAAGTTGACTTGAAGATCCCTCTCGGCGTCCTTTGCAGCCCTGTCAGAGACAAGAGTCACATGATATCCGCCAATCAGACAGCATACCGAATCTTCCTGGCGCTCGACCAATCCGCGGAGAGAAACGGAACTCTCGAGAGATATGTCCGAGACAATGGTCCAAGGCCCTGGACGAGACCCTCCCGCGCTTCAAAGTAGCGCGACCTCCGCCTCTCGAGACCGTGCGCATGGACGCCACCAGCGTGACGAGACTCGCGCCCCAGTGGGCCTCGCGAGCGACGCGCCGGACACTGGTATCGTCAAGGAAGTGGCCAAGCGCCAGCCCGAGTACCAGGCCTTCCGACAGTGCCACGACCACGGCAGCCAGTCGTCGCCTCAAGCGGCCATGTCGACCACGGCAGCGCTGCGCACGGTGCTTGACGCAATCGACCCACAGCCGCCACGTCATGTGCCGCAAAGCCCCGTCCCGATGAGATGTACGAGTGCGCGCGGGAGCTTGAACACGACCACCACGACGTTAACGAGGCACTCAAGTTGAACCGCGGATTGGCGATGCCCTCGCCGCGCTCGGACGATACGGCAATGCCTAAAACGATACTCACGCGTGGTATTGGGCCCACGCCCTAGAACTGGGCCACCCGCTTGCGATGCTCAACTCCGGAGGACACGGCTCGCACAGTCGGGAACTGGAGATGGCGGCGCGGTGGGCCGAGGACGCGGCGACGCATGGCGTCAAGCAGGTCGCTGGCAATGTGAGGGGATATTACGAGGCCGTACGCCATATGTCTGCAATCGCGCCGACCGTCGAAAGCCCACCCAACGACTTCTCGTCACGCCAGCCGTGCCGCAGGTAAGTGCAGCTCGTACTTAACCATTGCCCGAAGCCCACGCCCTATGGACGCCGCCTACTGGAGGCCAAAAGGTTGATGCTTCACACATGCGAGGAGTTGTCAAATGGTGAGCAGGCATGAGGCATCTCGCTCGCGGCACATGCGTACAAGTTTGACGATGCAACGTTGGACGAGGTGCGTGTGTGTATATACCCACGGGATCCAGCGATCGCGCACGTGTTTCAGGCTGAAACACGTTCAGCCACCAGGGCTCTTGATCTGCCCCGCAGAGGCCATGGCGTTCTGGAATGCTTTGCATGAACTGTTTCCCGATGACTACCGTGTTGCCGTCCGCGCCACCAAGGCGTGCAGCTTTTTTTATGGTGATGATGAAATCATGCACGATCCACTATGAAGTCCGTGAAAACAAGATAACGGCAGGTTTCGGGTTGTATACAAAGGCATCGGAGAGCCTCACACACAGCCCTGCGCACGATCCGCATGATGTTGATCTCAATGACCTCGGAATGTGATTCCTCGCTGGGTCGCGCTCTATCGCGCCGAAGAGAATCTTGGAGCCAAACAATTACTCGAGACGATTACCGAGTTTGCAGGCTGCAAACTCGATGGCTGCAATTTGCAGCCATCGATGGGATGGACATCGCTTTGGTGGAGAGGCTCACTTCGTGCTCGGTCTGACCGAGCTATTCTCTGGCGACAAGTTCGACCGATCGTCCGGTGCATCGAGTACTCCATCAGTCATGGCGCTTTTGCGTTTGGAAGAATAACTCCAACAACACATCCCGGTGTTCGTCCAGCCAAAGAACAAGTCGTCCAACCAGCAAATACTGGAAGCCACGCTTCGTGCTGCTGGTACTATCACCAAGAGCGACGGTCTCGCCAAGGCCCTCGCTTTGATCTGGTTCTTCGTGTTCGACCAGGGAGCCCCAGTGCGACCTCGTCCATCGCGTCTCATCTCAGACAAAAAACAAAAAAAACAAGTCCATCGCCGGCCATGCACGCGCACGTGGTCGACGTCGAGTCCGGTTCGGTCCA
>JAADVT010000819.1:0-14678 GCA_023335895.1 Pythium rishiriense
CAGGCGCCACGGGCACCTCGGGCACGTCTGGAACGACGGGCACCACGGGAACTTCAGGTACCTCGGGTACCACGGGAACTACTGGCACCACGGGAACGACGGGTTCGACCGGCACGACAGGAACGACGGGAAGTACGGGTACGACGGGCTCGACGGGCACCTCGACCAGCAGCGCGACGTACACGGCCACACAGGGCGCCACGACGACGGTCACCGCGGGTCTCTCGTTCTTCGCGCAGGTGTACGACAAGGACCTTGCTAAGAATGTGCGCGCGCTCCAGGACAACACGCAGAACATTGAGGCCATCGTGCAGTCGACCAAGACGACGTCCGGCAGCGACCCGGCGGCCCAGTTCCAGGCGCCGACCGTGCTCGAGCCCGTGGACAATGGCCCGACGACGCTCGGTCGCCGCCTCGCTGATGGCACGCGCACGGATGTGGAAGTGCTCTTCTGTGACGTCACGGGTAATGCCGTGTGGAAGTGGTCGGCCGTCCCGCCGGCCGACGAGCTCACGACGCTCAATGTCACGACGACAACAAACGTGTTCACCCCCACGAACCTGTGTGAGGCGACCAAGGTCGAGGTCAAGGTCACGGCGTACCAATCGGGCTGCTCGCGCCAGAACCACCCGGAGGGCTGTGACAAGGTCTACTGGAAGGGCTGCGGAGGTCTCACAGTGAACCGCAATTCGAACCGCATCGTTGTGGCGCGAACGGGTGGCCGCTCGCTTGGTCTCCTGTACTACAAGAACTCGGCTGGCTCGTGCCAGGGCCGTGTGATCGACGCCATCAAGACATACAAGGGCAAGAAATTCAACAGTATCTCATACGCTGAGTACGCGCCGTCGGGTAACCTCTACTTCTCCGACAGCCCGTTTGGTCTCGCGACCGGCCCGGATGACTTTGAAGGCGACATCCTCGATAAGAGCCCGCTGCGCGAGCTCCCGTTCAACGGCATCTTCCTGCTCAAGAACAACTCGATGAAGGTGGATCTTGTGGACTGCGCCATGGACCGTCCCAACAAGATCGCGTTCTCACCCAAGGGCGACGCCATGTACGTCACTAACACGCGCAAGGGTAACTCGTACGTGAAGCAGTTCCTGCTCAAGGACGACGGCAGCGTCAAGAGCTCAAAGACGTTCTTCAACTTCTCGGCCTACCCGGAACTCGAGACCGACGACGGCGTGGCCGACGGCATCAAGACCGACAAGGACGGCAACATCTACGTCACCGTCCACAAGGGTGTGTACGTTCTCTCGCCCTCGGGCGACCTCATCGGCCGACTCCAGAGCACTCAGGCCCTTAGCGGCATTGCGATCGGCGGTGGACGCATTTTCCTCTCCGGCGGCTTTGGCGTCGTCGCGCAGGCTTCAGGCATCACGCCGTCGCTGCCCGTGCCTTCCGCCAAGACCGAGTGTTCGTAGGAGGTGCTTCAATTCTTTCTCACCAACTCCCCTAGTGGATCCTGAAAGTCGTGCAGATCGATTGTAGTGAACTTGCACGCAGTATGATGACCTTTTGTCAACAAAAACACCAAAAAGCATGTGCTGTAGGATTGATCTACCCGACTGTGTGATCTATTTACTCATCGATTGTGGCACTCGCCTTCGGCGCCTTGGCTTTGCCTCCTCCCGATGCGCTGGGCTTCTTGTCGCTGCCAGACGGCGCCTGGTTCGGCTGCGTTGATGCAATCGTGGTCGTGAACCGCACAATGAGGTTGGAGGTCGTGATGGGCTCGTCCTCGGCGAGGCGGCGGCCATCCTCGCCTTCGGCGTACGCAAAATTGGCGCCGACAAACTGCGAAACACGGTACGCAAGCTCTCGGATCGTAGTGCCGCGGCGCACCATCACGGCCTCGCCGAACACGCCCTTGCCATTCGCCTCGGTTGAAAAATTCTTGAGCGACTTGACCGGGTACACCACCACCGTGTTGCTGAGCTCGACCGCGGCGTTGATCGCACCGCGTACGCCAGTGCTGCCGAAGCGGAAAAGCACCATATCCGAGATGCGCTCGAGCCGCTTACCGATCTTTTTTTCAAGCGGCTTGAGCGGCGGCAACGGTTTGCCGGAACTATCGACGGCGCCGTTGTCATCGCCATCCTCGCTCGTTGAGTAAAACATCGAGCCAGGCTCGTACCGGATCACGTTCTGCTTCGCCGCAGCTCGCAGGAAGCACTCGGCTGCGGCCGACGATACAAAGCACTTGTCGCTGCCATACTTGTCGGCGATCTTCTCAATGTTCTTGTCCGTGTCCTCGCCCTGGTCGGCCTTGTTGAGCACGAGAATGGTCGGGAACCGCGCGGCCAGAAACGTCTCGACGAGCTTGTGTACCTCGGGCTCGCCCCAGGCCGTGAGGTCGAATGGGTCTTTGACGCCGAGTGTGTCAAGCACCGACCCGATGAGCGACGGCGAGGCCCCGTACCCAGAGAGCTGCGCGACAAAGGTCGCTGCGAGGCTGCTCTTGGCCGCCGTGTGGCGCCGCGCGATGGAGCCCCAGCGCCGCCAGAGGTTGTTGAAGACCCACTGGTGGATCTCGGTCTGCAACCAGTCGGCGTCGTTGATCGGGTCGTAGCCCACGGTCTCCTCGCCCTTTTCGTTCGTGCGCCCCGAGACGTCGATGATGTGCATCAGCACGTGGGCCTGGCGCAGGTCGTCGAGGAACTTGTTGCCGAGCCCGGCGCCCTCGGACGCACCCGGGATGAGACCGGCTACGTCCAACAGCTTGACTGGGATGTGGCGCACGCCGTCCTCGCACTTGCCGTACCGCGGCTGGCACACGGCCGACTTGCCCCTGCTCGCGCACGGGCACGCCGTCATGTAATACGTGATCCCTTCGTTCGGCTCGATCGTCGTGAACGGGAAGTTGCCGACCTTGGCCTTGCCGTCGGTCACGGCGTTGAAGAACGTCGACTTGCCGGCGCTCGGCTTGCCCACGCATCCGATGATGAGCTCCATGGCGGACGGATTGGTCGGCCCTCTTGGCGTTTGGCTTGGAGACCCTCCTCACTGGCGATGGCTTTAGTGACACTCCCTCGATATAGTGTACTATGGTTACGCTTCAAGCGGTGGAGCCATGTTTCTTCTAAAACCGTGTTTTTGAGTGGCGTAACCGGACATGCGTAGATTCACTGACTTGAAAAGTGACGCTGGCAGGAAACCAGATGTATTACTTTAGCGTTGCGTAACCCACTATGGGGAGCTCCTCGCAAATGAGCAAACACCTGCGTCAGCGGCATTTGCCAATCCCCGCTCAACCGAGAAGAAGGAGAAAGAAGGCGCCCTCCACGATGAGCCAGCCGACGCCCGACTTTGGCGTGGTCTTTGACATCGACGGTGTGCTCGTGCGGTGAGCTGTGCGCGTCCGGTTTGGTCTCACCTATTCGAACCAGTGTGCTGACGTATGTGTCGTGTTTTGTTTTGCCACAGCGGCGGCCGCGCGCTCGAAGGCGCCAAGCTCATCCTCCAGAGCCTGCGCGAACACAACGTGCCGCACATCTTTCTCACTAACAACGGCGGCGTGCTCGAGGAAGTCAAGGCCGCGCAGATCGGCGCGCTGCTGGAGCTCGAGATCGACCCGGCGCACATGGTGCTCTCGCACACGCCCATGCGCGAGCTTGTCGACAAGTACGGCGACCGCCGCGTGCTCATCATGGGCTCGTCGGACGTGCTCAACGTCGCGCGCCACTATGGCTTTAAAAAGATTGTGACCGTCCAGGATCTCGTCCACCACTACCCGGGGCAGTTTGCCTTTGGTACGTTCGAGCAGCGCACGGCGCCGTTTGATGGCGAGCCTATCGAGGCCATCATCACGATGCACGATCCGATCAACTGGGGCGTCGAAATCCAGGTCGCTGTGGACGTACTGATTGGAGGCACCCCACCAGGCAGCGGTCGCCCCGACGGCTCGCAGACACCGTTGTACACGAGTAACGATGACTTCCTCTTCAGCTCCACGTATCCGCACCCGCGCTTCGCGGCTGGCGCCTTCACAATGTGTCTTCAAACGCTGTACAAGGCTCGGACTGGGAAAGACCTCGAGTTCACTGCGTACGGAAAACCCCAACCCGTCGCATACAAGTACGTTGAATCTGATCAAGCTAGGGAAACCCTCGGATTGGATGTTTGCTAACCATAATGGCATTTCCTAGCTACGCGGAGAAACTGATCAATCGGGTGGCCGGTCGTGATGCTTCCAACCAACTCAAGAGGATCTACATGATCGGCGATAACCCGGCTTCAGATATCAAGGGTGCGAACGACGCCGGCGCGCACTGGTCCTCCATCCTCGTGCGCACTGGTGTCTACGACGGTGTGAAGGACCTCGAGCACCACCCAGACGTTCACGCACCGACGGTCAAAGAAGCGATCGAGCACATTTACGAAGAGAACGGGCTGCCTGCGGTTTTGTAGGTGTGAGGCTCGCTTGGTTACTGAGGAGGTTGGAGAGGTGCAGCCGATGTTGCTAGATTCCTCAACCACACGCTGAATTCCTGTAGTACAGCTCGCTCTTGCAAGGCAGCAAGCCGTACCTCGCTCACGCGCTGCTTGTCCTCTGCATCTGCAGAGCGCCTTGTATTGTTTGCACTCTCACCTCTACTGCCAGGTGTACCGCGTGTTGGGGTTTCGATGTTTTCTTCGCATAATAAATCGTCCGTCGTGGGTGATACAGGACCTTTTTGCTCCACATCGGCCATGTCCTCATCGACGTACCCTGGCGTGGAACGACGCACGATAGCTGGAGAACGGTCCATCTTACGAGGAGTAGGCGTCACATCAACACAGCCGGCCGCATTCAATAAAGATCGGCACAGCTTGGACAGGGGGAGCTCGGGTTGCGAAGCATCAAGCTCTCCCTCCAGCACCGATTCAACCGACGGAAGGCGTACAGTCCCTGAAGATGCGGCTCGTTCGAGACGCTCTTGGAAATTCGGGCGTGACGACAGTGACTTGGCGAACTTCCTCTTTCCTTCAGCTGATGAGTCATCCAAATTATCAGCTTCGTCGCTTTGCTTGCGCTTAACATGAGCTTGTACCCGACTGTGCTGGCCTCCGACGAACGAGTAGGAATCGTGCTGCGACGCGGGCGGGGCAGTACGAGATAGCATTCCGAGCACAGCCGAAGAATCAGTTGTGGGCGTCCGAAACTGGGATGGTGGGGATGTCTGGTCCATGGATACACGGCGGGATGGCCGACGCGGAGGCTTCGAGGAAGACGGTGTTACCGTGTGGGAATGGCGACCATCGGGACTGGTGTTACGACCCCGAATTTTCAAATCGCCACTGAAAATGAGCATTTTCTTCGCAGATACAAATGCATCGGTGTTGCGGCAGTCCTACAAAGGCATTTGAGCGTCAAGTCAGGCTATATCGATGCGTAAAGAACTTTGTCACAGCAGCGTACCTGACACGCGCACCGCCCCGTGCATGGTACGCCGGCTTGATGGCATTCACAGTAATTCTTCATGCAATTGCTCTTTCGACAATTGCAGCCACGTTGGTGCTGAGCAGCTCCAGAAGCTACTTTGGGCTCAAATGCCATCGGGTTTCGTTCCAAAATTGCAGCGATTGCCCGCTCGCGCTCGTGAGTGTGCTCCTACATCGAATAGCTGGGTCAGCGACTCGCGCCAATACGAAAACCAACAACGAAAAATCCAGAAGGAACTCACCGGGTGGTTCTTGCATCCTGCACAGTTACATCGCGAGTCGCACAGTCGCTGTGCAGCAAGACACTCGCAATACAGCTTGAGGCAGTTCGACTTCTTGCAGCTGCATCCCCGACCCCTTTCGGGATTCCTCTCCGGATTCTTTTCGAGGTTCTTCTCGCGGATCTTCTCTTGGTTCTTCTCGCGGATCTTTTCACGTTTCTTCTCTTGAGTCTGTATCAGGTAGGGTCATATGAATACATGTGTTCGCTACTTTAAACGCTGCAATAAGCAAAGTGCTCTTACCGCTGGGACTTGTAGATGGCAAGCGCATTTATGGCTGCATCCACCGTAGTATTCGTGACAAGGGCAAGCCACGTGGCAGGCGCCGTCAGTACAAATGCACTCGGTTCCGGTTCTCTGACTTGATGCCCGAGGGGTCTCTTCAAGTCGTTCAGCCGACATCAGCAGCCGCGTAGCGCCATCCATCACTGGTGTAGTGAGACCGTGATCAGTCCGGCCTGGAGTGTGTAGCGATGCGTGGCCTTGCGGAGTGCTCGCTCGTAGCGTGCCCAGCTTCCGGGCGACGGCGACAGGCGACTTGAACGACCGCTGGGACCGTTTCTCGATGGTCTCCATCGCATGGGCGATTTCCAGCTTGTTGTGCTCGCGGTTCTTGCAGCCGAGACACTGGCATCGGTCGCCGCAGCGCACGCCGCCCGCAAAGCACTCGCAGTACAGCTTCAGGCAGCCCGATTTCTTGCAGTTACACCCGCGCCGGCGCGCCGGCGACGGCGACGGCGCCGCCGAGGCCATGGACGACAGTGGCGTCAGTAACTCGCTCCTCGCTGGGGTCACATTGCGCTGGCGCCCGCGCCTGCGCTGCTCGCTCGACGGTGTTTCCGTCGCCTACAAACAAACAAACACCACTCGCGTGAGACTCGATGATTCGCCCAGAAACAGATCGATACCCTCAACATCCAGAGTCAGCCGTACACGAGCGTCCATGGCGCCCTTCTGCGGCGTCGGGTACATGCTGTCCGTTTTCCACCGGAATTCCGCGAGGGACCCCTCGCGTTCGGTCGTCGGCAAAGTCGAGGGAGACGACGAGCGCCTGTGGACAAGGGCAGAGCACGCGGCGCGAGAGCGTGGTGGCGTGGCTTCGACCGCGCGGAGGGAGACGAGAGACCCACGAGCGTCCCCAGTGGTTTGGTGTTTCCCCGAGTTTGGGTTTGTCTGGAAGCCCGAGCGCCCCCGGCTTTTTTTTCATCGATTTGCGACCAAAACCCGAAAAGCGCGAAATTCAAAATTCGAAATTCAAAACGGCAAATTTTTGCCTTTTGAAACCGGACTACTGGGGGACAGGACTGGAGTGGGGTCGGTCGCTAAACCAAAATTTAGGATAGAAGTAGTACTGTGGTATCCCTATTAGAGATCCTATTTGGTCCCTTAGGTCAGTACTCTTTCATGAGCCGTGCTGTCCGGGAAGGTGATCGCACATCTCACAACACATCGTCAACGTCTCTTTCCTTCTCGAATCACTATTGATACAGCAGTGCGAGTACAGAGGAAGAACCTGAATGCACTCTCAGTGGACGGACAATTTGAGCAACGCACCAACACCGACAAATCTCAACAACTAGCATAAATGGAGTTGATCCTAGTGGGCTCTCTGGCAGGCGACACATCTTGTGCGCTTCCGAGTTCATGTTTTGTCACTCGTGAAGGGTCGTCACCGCAAAGTCATATAGTGGAAGTGAGGCAGGTAGGCACACAGCTACACACTTATGCGTCCTTCATGTAGGAGTCCATCTCGTTGTCAAGGTCCTCGGTGGTCTTCGGACCTCCCTCGTTCGAGCGCCTACTTATACCATAGGTGGAAACACAAACATTAGAAACTGCGTTCATTGCGAACGCAAACCCCCTTCAAGGAGACGCACCCGCCACGGCCACCACGACGGCCACGACCGGAACCACGACGACCACCCGAAGACTCCCTCTTCTCACTGTAAAAAAAAATCGATTAGCACGAACAAAGACAGAAGATATCGTTAGCATCCATCCCGTACCCGAGGTTCACCTTGAACTTGACTTCATCAGTGTTTCCGAGCGCGGTGCCGAACAGTCCGTTACGCACGTTCTTGTCAGAGTCGAGCGTGATCGACATGGCCTGGCCATCAAGCGTACGTCCTGTCGAGCAAACCCATTGTGAGAGATTCATTCATGAGCGCCCTCAGTAATTCAAAAGAAGGATGGATGCTTACCGTCGTACTGCTTGATCGCCTTTTCGGCATCCGAGTGTTTGGCGAACCACACGCGAGCGATGCCCTTGGAGCGACCCGAGCGATCGTAAACAATCTCTGCCTTCGTCACCTTGCCAACCGTCGAGAAGAGCTCGCGCACATCGTCCTCGAGAATGTCAAACTTGAGGTTCTTCACAAGAATCTTGGTGCCCGCGTTCTCGGTGCTGCCACTCGCCTTGCCAACGCGCGCGAGAATCGAAACGCCTGGAACCATGAGTAGGAGATACCACTCGTCACGACGTTGTTCTTTCCTGAATATTGGGGCGACGAGATGGAAGTGGCGACGCGAAACACAAAATCGCACCTTTCTTGGCACCCTTGCCCTGGCCAGGCTTGACCGTCACAGCGCGACGCTTGGCAGCTGCGCCACCCTTCTTCCCGGCGGGAGCATCGTCATCGTCCACATCCATCAGATCGTCGTCGTCGCGGCCGCCCTGATATCCCAAAACGAAGCGACAGGCGGCGTCATTTCTCCCATTCTCCTAGACTCTTCCACGGGTCGCCTCCGTCGACCAGAAGCTGCTTGCAGTTTCACTTTCACTCTCTTCCTCTTGCTTTTTCTCGCTCACTCAGTCTTTTTCTCACGCACAGACGCGGCACAGCGGAAGGAAGCGAAGGAGAAGCAGCAGGCGGACTCATTCGAGACGGAGGCAACGGCACACACTACAGAGACTGGAAACTTACACCACGCGAGTACGGCTGGTTGCGTCCGCCTCGGTTGCGGCGGTTGCGCACAGGGCCAGCGCCGCCACCGCCGCCACCGGCAGCACCGCGACCACCGCTCTTGGCCGGACGCGCGTCCGGGTTGCTCTTCTTCTTGGAGATGATGTCGTCGAGGCTCATGTCGAGCGAGGCGAGAATGGACGACATGGTTGCGTGTGGGGAAGAGTGTTCTGTCGACACGGGAGTACAAATACGCGGTCAGAGCACTGTGCGCAGGGAGCTTCCACGTTCCTCCGCCAGGTCACACACCTTTGGGTTGACCGAGATGGAAGCTTTCGAAAGATGGTTTCTTGGGCAGGGGGCGGGAGGGGGGGTGGGGCGAACCTTCAGAGTGCAATTCAATGAATTGTTCAGCCAATTCACGTATTTGAATCGTGAAAGTTCTGGGAGACGATAATATCGTAAATAAATACGCCTTAGCGTAGCTTGTCCAGAGGTCAGTTGACAACACATTTGATTCGTATTACTTTTTAGGATGCGGCGTGCTCACACAAGCCAAATGTTAGGAAGGCAAAGCCTAAAATTCTGGATTCGCCTGGTCCGGATTCTGTTTGTTTGTATGGGACAGGTCGGATTCTTCAAACTGCGGGAAAACTTAGGATATACTCTGATTGGCTAGTTCTGACCAATCGCGGCTCTTGGAGATCTAGCTTGCTGCGTGCATAAGATCGTTGCCGCGGATGTCCACTTGATTTGCTCCTCCCGGGGTGACCTACCTCGAGGAGTCCTCGAGAGCAACTCGAAGTTCTTGACTGCCTAGAGGAAGGCATCGTTTGCCTCGTGCAGGGTCGATCGCGAATTGGCTGGAAAGCCCGGCACCCTTCCATTGACATGCTTCATCACGAACGCCAAATCAGAGAGACGCTTGCGATCGTCACTAGATCTCATCTCGTGCTGGGACGCGAAGCGTAGGGGCGGTGGTCCAACAAACCACAGCTGCCAAGCCGTCATGAGACTGACCTTGGGCAATCACACGGCGAGATTCTCACGAACGAGGTGCCCGCGCTCCTCCCGCACGATCCCTACTGGTTGGTCTGCATGGTTTTGGATGGTCGGTGTCGGGGGGTCTCGAACGCATGACTCGGCCAACAGACGGAGCCTCATGCACGCCCATGCTCGCTGCAATTGCCTCCGGTATAGCTCGCACAGCGAGCGGCGACTAGATCACGCAGCTCCCCCATCAGATTGTTCATTTGGACGAGCAGGTTGAAGTGGGGCGGCACGCCCGTGTGTCGTAGGGCATCACCGTCGCGAGACGATTGAAGCACGAGCGATGCGAGCGATTACTTTAATGTAGTGTTCTTGGAAAAACTGGCTTTTACGTACTGGGTGACCGGGTGGGAGGATCTCAGCCAAGAACGCGTCATGATACACCAGTGATGTCAAGTAAAAACTTGTAAGAGCTGGGGCAACACGATGCAAAGCTGGGGAAACGCCCTTGGTCGCGTCGATCACTGTGTCGTCGATAGTTGTAAAATGTGGCGGGAGGGTAGCAAAGTCTGGCGTGTCCACAGGCAGGCCGCACGCAGTTCGCCCAACGTGCTGGTCGCCCGCAGACTCATACTGGCAGTAGCGTTCGTGGACGGCCCCTGTCGGCCATCCGGCGCCAACACGAACCGCAGACGATGATGGCAAGCGGTTGAGCCAGAAGAGTAGTAAGTAGTTGAGCCTTTCCGGATTGAGTGTGTCTCGATATTTGGGGGCGAGAGGCTGAGCTCTTCCAACAGTGTGCTGAGTGGTGGGCACGACAACACGGCATGCAGGCGCTTGCGAAAACGTTCGGGCTGGTTGTCGCCAGGAAAAAAACACCCGCCGTTGATAAGTGGGAAGCACAAGAAGTACATACCCGAGCTCAATATCGGGCAGATAGATGGTTCGGTGGGGTTGGGAAACACGTGCCCGGGCTCGCGTGGGAGATCACCTTCTTGATCGTTTTCATCCTCGGGAATACGATTCTCATCGCATCATCCCTCCATGTGACGTGCGAAAAGCAAATCGAGGCGGTGCTAGCAGAACGGCACATCAAAATACACTGCAGAGTGAGGAAGCAATGCGCGAACACATCCTCTGCATTTCCGCTCCCGAGCAAACAACCGCATAGTCCAACGTATGCCTTGAACGAAAGGGGTAGTTTTCCGACCAGCACTTTACCAACGCCAGCGCCTTGTACACCCGCCGTGTCTCGCTTGAGGCCAGTGAAGTACTTCTTTCGGGGCTTGTCAGTAAAATCATCCAGGTTGAGCTGGTTTTCGGAGAAGAGAAAGCGCAGAGCAGAACGATGACCACTCATGGTCGAGTGAGTGAGCGGTTTGCCAGTATGTTGTTCGGCCCCCTCCTGGAGAGAGGCGAGCCACAGCGTGAAGTTGCTTCCACGGAACGCAGAGAACACAAACGGTGGGACACGGGGCTTCTGGGAGAGGAACGCCCGCATGTTGGTTTTGGTCGGCGCATCGCCGACGATACCACTGCGAAACTCAGTCGACAAAAGCTGCATGCCAAGAGGGGTCTCACCGGTTGTGTAGAGCCAGGAAAGATAGCGTATGATGGAGCCAACGTAGCTTTGCTTCGACCCCGGGGCCACCGTATTTCTGTCCTCCTCTCGACGCGCGCAAGTAGGTGCTCTCGCAACGCCCCAGTGGCCTCGTCGCTCATACTGCGTGATGTGGCGCTGCCAGCGATTGGTTCCGGATGATGTTAGCAGTGTGTGTTCTGTTGCTCTGCTTCCCCTCGCTGCGTGCTCAATCACTCTGCTTGCCCCAGCTCGCCCATCTTGGCATTGGTGTAGAAGTGTCTGCAAATAGCTACACTCCAAGCCTATCCCCAAATGACACTCTCCTAAAACCGTCCTACGATTTCCACACACGACTGATTGATTTCGCAACAGCTCCATTCCCAGGAAAATGCCAAAAGGTGTATACTGACCTAATCCCTGCGCGAAAGGTGTAGTGACCGTGTCAGAATGAGGGTACAGACGTCCATAAAAAGAGCTATAGTTTTGTGGCAGTATGGGATACGAGTGAGCCCTTCAGAACCAAAACGTATGAACACAACCAGCACGGCGAGATCCAACGAAAACCCATAATCAGGTGGGCCGCACCAAGCGTTTGTGAGTTGGTGGGACCACGCTGTATTTTGAAGAATTGCAGCTGAGATGCTATGGAAAGAGTCTGATGGGAGCGACACCGATGATCAGCGGCTCTACGTGGGGCGAGTGTGGTGGAACGGCTGAGAAAACCAAATGTGCCCATCACTCTGGCAGCCAGACCAGCACTAAATCCTTTGTCGTCACTTTGCTGCTGACGCTCGCGAACAAGATACACGGGACATCTTCAAGTACTTCGCGTCATGTTATCTGGTGAGTACATTCAGTGATGCCTTTCGAGGCAAAGCCGTGGACAAACCTATCGAGGACGAGTTCCAGCACGATCCGATGTGGCTTCCTCATGTGGTCTCCACCCGTCTAGGGCGGAAGAAGACGAAACCCACTCGAACCAACGGTGAAGAAGATCCATCGTCAAGCCCCTATCACTTCCGAAAGTGTGGTCAGCTCGGCAACAATCGCCGCACTTGCCAGCAGATCTAGGTTTAGATAGACACAAACGACCACCTCATCCGCAATTGGAGTCGTAATGATATCAAAGTTATGCCGTTGTGTCGCCCACTTAATGGTCTGACTCTGTTGACTACGGAAATTTCGCTTCAGGAGCACCTCATCCATAATTTGCATATTAGACTTCGCGGTGTAGGCTTCTTACTTAGAGCTTTGATGCTCCTCCATGTATTCACTACGGGAATTGACCAATCTCATGTACATTCACAGGAAGTATATTTCTTTGTTTAGCACTCCCCTAGTTTGTTTCTGTGTTTGTTGCTTCGCGACGCAGTTGGCAGATCCACACGCACACGTGAACCGCGAGGAATCACCATAGTTGAACGTGATCTCGGTGTCGGCGGGAATGTCCTTGATGGCGTACACCATCACAGCAATACGCACTCGATTGCGCACCTCGAAAAACGCCGTGTTGGAGTCGCACGCATGGTTCACAAAGCGCATGAGACTATCACACTACTGCGCATCAATATAGAGCTTCTTGCGGGTGGTGGACTTCGTCTCCAGGGCCATTGTGTACTCCCTTTGCTGCTCTTTGGCTTCGTAACTGTGGTCGGTGAGTACCCCGGCGTACTCACCAATCACTGTTCCCACCCGGAGCGGCTCTTTAGCCACCACGCACAACCCGATGGGGCCAGTGCACCGCTGGAGCCCTGAGACGTCCACACGGCGATTTCCACATTGAATACCGTTCTTGCAGTTGTTGGAAGGGTAGTAGATGCTCGCGCGTGCGTTGTCACTCGTCTCTGGCTCAAAACCGACCACGCAACTGCAAAAATCCAGGTCGCCAATGTCCTTGATATTAATACCTGTTGCTCCGGTGCTGAATCTTCTGTTGCCTGTCCCACACGCTGGATGGCTGTGGTGGTGTCTGAACTCCTGTCGCAGAGATGGAGAGGCCTGAGACCACAACCCCAGCGACAGGTGTTCAGACACCAGTGGTCACAGTCACCAACGAAGGAGCATTGGGATCACGGATTCTCTGGTTCGCGGTGAATGCATTGGCAGAGTACGGATGGCCAGCAAGCTACGGCAAACCGCCGCGAACAGCCAGCGTCGCACACCCCAGTCATTCTCACTTTGGCACCCGCGCTGCGCACCCCAGTCATTCTCACTTTGGCACCCGCGCTGCGCACCCCAGTCATTCTCACTTTGGCGCACGCGTCGCACAGCCACGGCAGCACCACGGCGTTTTTATTACCCAGTCCACACTGTAAGTTTCACCAATTCTCTCTCACGTGCATTGGCCCCAACTAGCAAATCGCGTGATATATTTGGTTCCTCGTAGATCATAAGCTCAATACACACCGTTGTAACCAAACGACCCCTCTCCATCTCTTCGTTCATTATGCAGCCACGATTGTTCATCTCAACGAACCGCGAAACGCATGTTGAGCACTGTGTACGCGACTTTGTGACCATGATTCGCTCCGTGCCCGCGGGGAGACCATGCCCTGCTCTGCGTCTCCCCGGCTTCTCTCTCGCATCGTGTCCAGTGCCCCGCACAACCTCTACGCTTGACGCTGAGCGCGCTGTTCGGCGCGTTGATCCCTCGCTGCATCCAGATCTCGTTGGTCGAGTTCTGTGGCTCGAGTTGCGCCAGCACACCAGACCATGCAACACGCCTTCGATGTATGCCCACTCCACAACCTCTTCATAGGCATCCTACCTTCGGGGAGCGCTTCTTCCTCGGCCAGTCTAACATAGTGGCCAGCCATAACAGGAGCTAAGACCTGGTGCTGGGCCGGTTGGAGCCGACCAGCCACGGCAACTACACAGATTTGGTTACATACAACATTAGGCATATAAAAACTGTAGCGCATGTCACTACGTGACTCACCTTCAGCAGCCGTCTGCTGAACCGCAAAAACTGCGAGAGCCCGCGCACGGCCGTCGCGGAGGGGTTGGGTTCTGCGGACCCGGACGCGCACGACCATCACGGAGGGGTCGGGTCTGCGGACCCGGACGCGCACGTGCGATTGGTCGTTCTCGACCACCTCCCATAATGCCATCGGGCCGCTGGTTAGCACGAGCACCACGGTCTGCGGCTTGCGCGTTGCGAGCGCGCGCCCGAGGTTGGGGTCGAGATGAGTTGTTTCCCTGGGGGAGTTCGACTACGATTGAATAGCATAAATCACACTCAGACTTTCCGGATACAGCGCTTGGAGGTCAGGGACGTCAATGGACCCCTCTCCCGTTGAAAGAAGTGCAAACAGCACATTTTCCGCTCCCTGCTCGCCGATGTCGTAGAACATTCCAGGCGTGCCGAAGCGCATGGATAGCTGCTGTTGTAAGCGTGCGCTCCGCTTCGGCCGCTGCCGAGCGGCACAACTGTAACGCCTCCGTGCGACTAAATATATCCAGCGGAGTCGTTGTGGGTGATGTTGGGGGGGGGGGGGG
>JAADVT010000082.1:0-59345 GCA_023335895.1 Pythium rishiriense
CCCCCCCCCCCCCCCCACTCGCGTGTGGTGAATGCTTGGCGTCGCTGACGTTGTGTGTTGGCCATCGCTAGCCCGCGACACGATGCGCCTCGGCCCGACACGTACGTATTAGAGTGTGTAGACTTGTGGCGGAATTCGTGCTCCCAGGCGATGCTGATTGTGGTGTTTCTGGCCGCGAATGCGCAGTCGATGTTGAACACTCGCACGTGCGGTTCCTCGGAAACCTCGTTTTGAACCTGTGGGACTGTGGCGGGTACGCGATAGCAAGTACAGTACGAAGTTGTACGACTCTCGCGGGGATTAACGGAGTTCCTGGGACATGGAAACTAGCCAAGATGCGTTCTACGAGAACTACTTCGAGAGCCAGCGCGACCACATTTTCCGCAGCGTGGAGTTGCTGATCTACGTCTTCGACATCGAGAGCCGTGAAGTCGACGTGAGTTGTTGGCAATGGCTTGAGCGTCGTCCAATGGCAGCGCTGAGCGAACTTTTGTGGCTTTGACTTTGCAGAAAGATCTTGCGCATTTTGATGGATGCCTTGAGGCCATCGACCAGAACTCAAGCAACGCCAAGGTGTTTGTGCTGATCCATAAGATGGATCTTGTACCTGAAGACCAGCGCGATCGTGTACGTGGGGGACTAAACTCATATTCTGTGCAAACGTGCTGACTGAACCTTGTCTGTTCGCAGGTTTTCGAGCAAAAGAAGGAAACGATCCTCTCGCGCGTCGGCTCGCTCCCGACGGTCTGCTTCGGTACTTCCATTTGGGATGAAACCCTGTATCGTGCGTGGTCGTCGATCGTGTATTCGCTGATCCCGAACATCCAGGATCTCGAGCAGCACCTCAACGACTTCTGTGCGATCTGTAACGCCGACGAGGTCGTGCTCTTTGAGCGCGCAACGTTCCTTGTCATTTCGCATGCTACCCACGCAACCCACCGTGACATCCACCGCTTCGAGAAGATTAGCAACATCATCAAGCAGTTCAAGCTGAGCTGCAGCAAGACCCAAGCGCAATTCCAGGGTATGGAAGTGCGCAACTCCAATTTCACGGCCTACATCGATTTTTTCACGACCAACACGTACATCATGGTCATCATGTCGGACCAGCAGATCCGTACGTTGCTTTTCTCGTCTGGAAGTTTGGTGGGCACACCGAGCACTGACATTGTAGAGTTGTATGATATGTTACCTGATGCAGAGCCGGCGACTATCCACTTGAACATCAAGGCGGCTCGACCTGTTTTTGAGAGTTACGTGCAGCAGACAAGCTAGGTGCGAAGACTAGTGGCCATCTTTTGACCAACGTACGGCTCGGTAAATGCAGACACCCGTGAGTATGTGTGTGGCTTGTTACGACAACCTCCTTTCCTACTGTAGTGTTTTTCTTATGAGTTGCCGCATTCACCGAGTCTCCACTGTCGTGAAGACGTATGTCGAGGAAACACGGAGGCACACTGCCAAAGCACGCTGTGTTCGGTTGGTTCCATCATCAACTAACTTTTCGATTCATCACACTCATTGAAGTGTGGAAGATTCTTTCAAGGAGTTCATAATTTAACATCTTGTATAGGCAACCGAGACCGGTTCCTCATCTCTAATCCGTGGTGAAACCGTACTGCTCAGTATCGAGCGTCGCGTAGAGCACCAGTCGGAGATCTTCGCGGGAGTCGTGGCGTGGCAGGTCGATGCGGTTGAAGCACGCGTGACCGACCACGTAACCATCATTCACGAGTTTCACGCCCTTGAGCGTGAAAGGACAAAGTTTGCCGTCATAGCTCGTGAGCGCGCTAAAGCCAGCGAGCGGTACACGCGACGATCCCGTCGCGAACAGCAGCAGTCGCCTCCGGTATTCGTTGGGCATCTCACGCACGATTTCCCAGAACCACTTGCGTACGGGGTGTTCGTCTAGGTCTTCTGAGAAGAGGGTGTTCTTCTCCCAGTCGTCGACATCAATTTCATCAGAGCCACACAGCACATGGTCGAATTCTTCGGGGTCGAACATCATAATGAGCTCCTGCGGCACGACCTCGTAGATACCGCTCAGCAGCGCGTAAAGCTGGTCTGACACGCTCTCGAAAAGCATGTACTTGAACTTGCGCTCGAGGTACTCCAACTTGTTGTCGTCAGTGACAGGCACCTCACCACCGTTCGGGATGAGCTCCGTCGTCACAACCTCGCTGCTTCCGGCCAGTTGTTCTGTGATCGTGAAGTCGAGCCCGAGTTGATCGACGCCGTTGTTCTCCATGATCCACTGCATGCTCTTGTACGCGTCTGGGTCAAAGAATTCAAGATCATGGAAGCTCACGGGCACGCCCAAGATGATTTTGAGTAGAGGCAGCGCAAAGTGGAAGCCCGTCGCAAACCCCTCGAGCAGCGCGCGGCCCAGCAGTCGACCGGTCGCGAAGAAGTGCATCAGGTGGTGTTCGCCAATGTCACGGTGCGAGTGCGGGTTGATGTAGTACGTCTGCTCGGTGCGGTCGACGCAGGTGAAGAGCCCCGTGGCCGGGTCCACGATCTTCTCGATAAAGAGCGCGAACCATTCCCGATGAACCCCGCCGGCGTCGACGCCGCTTTCGTCGAGAAACTTGATTCGAATGACTGAGCGCATGTGCTCGCGGTGGATCACGGCGAACGACGCGACCGACTCCTCGTACACGCGGTCGCGGTGCACGTTGAGCCGCAAGTGCGCCACGTCCGCGGGCACGAGCAGCCCGGCCGTGCTCGTCACAAACGACGCGTACTTGGATGGGAAATCGCGCTGGAACAGCGACACGAGTTGTTTCTTTTGCGCGCTCGTAAGTGGCTTCTCGATTGACGGCAGCCGTGCCGGGTCGGCCAGCGCGGCCTCGACAAGGTCGTACTGCATGCCTTCGCACGCGTTCCGCAGCGACAGCGTACGCTCGGCGGTCGTGCGCGGCTCCGGCTCGGGCGTCGCCACGTTCACGGCCTCGGACTCGCGCGGCGACGACTGCTGCGTCTCGCTCACGCTCACGCGCGACGACTCGTCGTTGCTGATGTCGTGCTTGGCGTCTTGGTCACTCTCGGTGACGACGTCGATGACCGTCGCGTCAGGCGCCGGCGGGAGCACGATGACGGGTTTCTTGTGGACGTCGAGCACAAACCCCGGGAAGCGCAGCGCCGCGTCCGGTGGCAGGTCGGGGCAGGCCGCGCGGTACCAGAACATGCGCCCGTGGAGGTCGAGCTTGCGCGTCCACTCGCGGCGGCGGCGCGCGCGGCGCTGGCGGCTCGCGCGCGTGGCCTGCTGCTCGAGCATGCGCACGGCGACGCGCGCGTCCTGCTTGTCGCGGAACGAGAGCGAGAGCAGCTGGCGCAGGCTGCGCTTGCGCTCCTCGCGCTTGAGCTGCTTGAGCCGTTCGGGCGCGACCTCGCGCGCGGCGTTCTGGATCTCGTCGCCGCACAGCGTGCAAAAGGCCGAGCGCTTGAAGTTGTCAAAGCCGCAGGCCGCGCATACGTTGAAGCCGCCCTGCGCCTGCCGCAGCGCCGCGTCCAGGCGGTGGTCGTTGGTGCTGTCGTCAGCCACGAGCGCGTCAGAAATGAGATGCCATTAGTACTCGGGAGGGGCACGTACTCGAGCAGCGGCAGGCGCAGCTGGCGCAGGCGCTCGCGCTTCTTGGTCACGCGGCGCATGAGCACAAAGGGCCCGCCCGTGCACACGAGGCACACGGCGATGATGCCGACGAGCAGCAGCCACTCCATCGTGGCGAGAGTGTGTGGGGAGATGGCGGATCCGCGATTAAAAAGAAACCAACGATCGCGTCGGTTGGAAGGTCTCAGTGTGTGAGTGGCGCGGGGAACTGTTCTTTGGGCAGGCGCAGCGACACGGTCCCCTCGCAGATCAAATCCCGCGGGAACGAGGAGCGAAGCTGACACGTGACTCCACGAACTGGAGCAAAACGGGCAGATCAAAAAGTACTATCGGTTCCCGCCACACGCAGACACACTCTGCTCTTCTTCGTGTTCTTCCTCTCTCTATGCGGCCAGGATGCACGGCAGTCTCCCACTTCGTCGAAGGAGCATGACAAGTCCAAAGTCACGCGACGCGCCCATGTGATGGCCCGCCTGTGGACCAAAACAGGAAGGAAAGCGAACCCTTGTGGGACCAGCTGGGTCGAGTACTACATACCTCTGATGTCTTGGCACAGACTACCTGGAACTTGATTTGGTTATGGAGATAGATTCTGAACGATGTAGAGTTCTGGGAACAAGGTCTTGAAGTGGGCAGAAACGAGCCCTCTGGCGGCTGAAACCGGCCAGTGCGACACACCCGGTTTTGGATCAGTTCTGCAGTTTTTGTTCTGTGGCGTGCTGAACGCTCGAAGGATGACGTCTGGGCCATCTAGGTGAGAGAGAATCATCGCCTTCTCCGCGCGGCAAAACGCAACGAGTGTACTTTGAACCACACATTGTAGCTCCGTACCCACAGTTTGCCTGCAGGATCCCAGTCGCGCGACTTGCCAAAGAACACCAAGACTGTCGTTTGGTCATCGTACCCTACGAACAAACCGCTAGGTCGACTCTCCGTTGAACGATAATCGCACCTGCCTCCCGTCTGGCCCCATGGGCTTTCCCATCCCCCGCCCTCCTTCTGGAGAACAGGAAACACCGGAACCATCTGCGCTTCCAATTCCTGGAACAAAATTCGTTGGATTCCATTTTCGTGCTGGAGAGAACAATTGCACTCTTATTCAACTCACTGGGGGGATCCATCCCCATGATCTCCGCACATGTCGTTTTGGATATGCTGCGGAGGTTGGCGTCGGGGGTCTCGTCGCTTCTCGCTTCTTTGTTGTGGTGAGTGGGCGCGATCGCTTGATGATGATGGGAGCGCGCTCGGCGCATCTGCCCGTGCGACGTCGCCGCTCTTCCCCCCATCCTCCTTGTGTACACAGCCACTTGAAGTTGTCCCTCTACACTAGCGGTACCGTACTGTACGGATCGTCGCCTCATGCCGTCGTGAAGCCGTAGCTCTCGGTCTCGAGCAGCGCGTAGAGGCCCTTCTTGAGGTGCGCCTTGTTGACGTGGCGCGGCACGTCGAGCCGGTTGAAGCACGCGTGGCTGCGCACGAAGCCGTCGTCCACGAGCGGCATGCCCACGAGCGTGAAGGGGCACAGCCGCCCGTCGTAGCTGGTCAGCGAGCCGAACCCGGACAGCGGCGCGCGCGACGAGCCCGTCGCGAACTGGAGCAGCCGCCGCCGATACTCGTTGGGCATCTCGCGCACGAGCTCCCAGAACCACTGCCGCGTCGGGTGGCTCCACAGGTCGGCGCTGTACTTGGTGTGGCGCTCCCAGTCGTCCACGTCGATCTCGTCCGAGCCCGAGAGCACGTAGTCGAGCTCCTCGGCGTCGAACAGCATGAGCATGGCCGGCGGCACGACCTCGTAGAGCCCCTTGAGGAACGCAAAAAGCTGCGCCGACACGCTCTCGACCAGCAGGTACTGGAGCTTGCGGTCGATGTACTCGCGCTTGTTGACGTCCGTGACGTCGACGGTGCTGCCGCCCGGGATCAGCTCGACCGTGTGCGTCGTGCCGTCGGCGCTCTGTTCCGTGACCGTGAAGTCGAGCCCGAGCGCGTCGACGCCATCGTTGTCGAGCAGCCACTGGAGGCTCTTGAAGGCCTCGGGGTCAAAATACTCGAGGTCGCTGAAGCTCACGGGCAGCCCCAGGATGATCTTGAGTAGCGGCAGCGCCAAGTGGAAACCCGTGACGTTGCCCTCGAGTAGCGCACGGCCCAGCAGGCGGCCCGCGGCGAGGAAATGCGCCAAGTGGTGCTCCCCGAGGATCTCGCGCGACCGCGGGTTCAGGTAAAAGGTCTGGTCCTGGGTGTCCACGCAGGTGAAAATGCCGGCCTCGGGCTTGACGATCTCCTCGTTCAACACGAGGAACCACTCGCGGTAGACGCCGCCGGCGTCGATGCCCTGCTCGGCCACAAAGTCGACGCGGATCGCAGCCCGGGCCTCCATGGCCGTGAGCGTCGCGAGCGAGCGCACCGAGTCGGCCACGAGCGACGCGCGCTGGATCGTAAACACGGAGACCATGCGCTCGGCGTCGATGAATAGACTCAGCGCATGCGTGACAAACTCGGCGAGCTTGGACGGGAAGTCGCGCTGCGCGTTCTCGACGATCTGCCGCCGCTCATGCGCGGCTTCGACGTCGTCGTCGCTGGGGTTGTCGTTGGTGCCGTGGACAAGCTCGATCGAGAAGAAGGCCGTCGGGTCGGCCACGGCTGGGTCCTCGATCTGGATGGCGTGGGCCGCGTGGTCGCGCTGCAGCGCGGTCGCGACCATGGCGAGCGAGACGGCGTCGCCATCGACGTCAACGGGTGTCGCCGGCAATGATGGTGTTGGAGCGGATAGCGGCCCACGGGTTGTACTGTCGGCTCCTTGGTCAGACGGCGCCTGGAGCACATACCGGATGACACGCGCTGGGTACTTGGGCCCACTCAGGGGCGTGCTGTCGCGGTACCAGTACAGGTTGCCCTCGACGTCGATCTTGCGCGTCCACTCCTTGCGGGTGCGCGCACGCAGCTGGCGCCGCACGTTGCCCAGCACGACCTCGCGGCCCATGCGCTTCTTCTGGCGCTTGGTCAGCGTGCCCACGACCTGACCGCAAATCGAGCAGAAGATCGCGCGCTGGAAATTCTCAAACCCACAGCCCGAGCAGACCGTCGAGCCAGCCTGCGCCTCGCGGAGCGCCGCATCGAGCCGGCGGTCGGGCGTGCTACAAGAAGACACGGTCAGTTAGTTGTCGTGTCTAGTTTTTTTTACTCAGGGGCGGAACGGTGCGTTGACTCACTCGGCGTTGAGCGGTGCGTGGAGCTCGGCCCACTCGCGTTTGTCGCGCCGCAGCTGCAAGTGGCACGCGCAGTTGGCCACCACGAACACCACGAGCAGCCCAAGGAGCACGCCGGCCTCGGGCGTCATGGGGAAGAACGAGCGAGACGTAAAAATGAAAGAGAGACGGCGCTGCCCAATGCCGAAATGGCGGTGCGGACGTGGATAACAGGAGTGTTGCGCAGTCAGTCGGCCATGGATGGGGAGCGCCGGCCGTCGCACGAGCGTCAGTGGCTGGCCGTCCGCTTGCGCACTGGGTGAGTGTCTCTGTTCGTCTGCAGCACGAGAGCGTCTCAAGTGCTTGCTTTCACTTGGTTTCAGTATGCGCGTGCAGACTTTTGCGGCCTGAGTTTTCGACTAACGCAATGCTCCATGTCGCTTTTTCGGGTCAGCACCAAGAGATCCAGACGCGACGTGGCAGAGGCAGGTCGGCCGCCGAGCCCGCAGGGCCACTCGTGCTGGCACGTCACGCCGGGCGGTAGATTCGCACGCGTCGGCGAATCTTCTCGAGTGTGTTGGATTGGTGTGGTGCGTTGCAGCGCCACGCACGCGGTGGGGAGGGCGTGCTCTAGGGTGAGAGTGACAGTCTCAAATCCAGGCGGAGAGACAGTCATGCCATCAGCCGCCGCGAGCGAGTGAATGCGAAAACAACATGGATCTGATCATGCGGGTCACGGATTGTGTGAGCCGGGGGGGGGATGCTACAGTAGCGGTCGTGTGACCCAATCCATCTCATCGTCCCGGCAGCTCCGCGCAAAAGGGACTCTTGTCTTCAAAACAAAGGATTCCCATTTATCATAGCGTAGTCAGGACATCGACTCAGGCTGTGGTGAAGCCCAGTACGTCCCCCTCGAGGATCGCGAAGAGCACGGTACGCAGCTCGCGGCGCGAGCGGTAGAGCGGAAGGTCGAGCCGGTTGAAGCACGCGTGGCTCGTGATGTACTTGTCCGTGGAGGACGACACGCCCTTGAGTGTGAATGGGCAGAGCCGCCCGTCGTAACTCGTGAGTCCCTTAAAGCCCGAGAGCGGCACGCGCGACGAGCCGGTTGCGAAAAGCAGCAGCCGTCGCCGGTAGGCGTTGGGCATGGCCGCGACTTCCTCCCAAAACCAGTCCATGACGCGGGTACCGTCGAGGTTCATTGTGTGGATGGTGTTGGCCTTCCAGTCTGCAACGTCGATCTCGTCCGTTCCACAGAGCAAATAATCGAGCTCTTCGACGTCGTACAGCATAAGCAGCTCCTGCGAGATGATCTCGTACACGCCCTTCAGTAGCGCGTACAGCTGGGACGATACGCTTTCAAACACCAAATACTTGAATTTGCACTCCACGAAAAGTGTCTTGTTCTCGTCGGTCACGGCGATCTCACGGCCGTTGGGAACGAGGTCGACGACCACAGTCTGGCCGTCGTTGGTAGTCTCACAGACGCTAAAGTCGAGCCCAAGTGCGTCGACACCGTCGTTTTCGAGCAGCCACTTCAGGTTCTTGTGGATCTCCGGGTCAAAGTACTCCAGGTCGTCAAAGCTCACGGGCTGTCCGAGGATAATCTTGAGCAGAGGCACAGACAAGTGGAACCCCCAGAGCGTGCCCTCAAGTAGCGCGCGCCCAATTAGCCGACCCGACGCAAAATAGTACTTAAGGTGGTCGGCACCGACCTCATGGAGCGAGTTCGGGTTGAGGTAGTGAGACTGGTCCGAGCGGTTCCGGCACGGGAAGATGTTGAGCTGCGAGTCCTCTAGCACTTCGTTGATCAGCAAAATCCACTCGCGATGGACGCCGCCAGCGTCGACCGCACGCTCTTCGAGAAAGTTGATGCGCATGACCGACTTGATGTGCTTCTCCTGGATGCAGCAGAGATGGTCGACCGATTCTTCGAGCACAAAGTCACGGTGCACCGAGAGCTTCAGAAACTCAACCTCGGCCGGCACGACCTGGGACGCGGTGGTCACTACGAAGTGAGCGTATTTGCTTGGGAAATCAAGGGTTGCCATGCGGACGACCTCTGCGCGACGATCCTTATCCTCGTCAAAGATAAATCCCGTTGGGAAACAGGACGCGTCGGCCTCCAGGGCGTCAGTCAGCACGAGATCACGGCTACTGGCTTCGTCAAGTAGTGCGTCTTCCACGGCTTCGACCTTGTCTTGCTGAGGGTCTTCTTCATGTGTTCTAAACTCGACTACAAGAGCCGGAAGGTCCGTGGACGATGAAACGTTATCGGTGCAGTTGTGTCTCTCCCAATGAAGGCTGCCATCGTCATTCAGTACACGAGTCCATTCCTTGCGTTTTCTAGAACCGACGGAACACGTCAGCAACGATAGTTCCATCCCTGCAGAGGGGGCCGCTTCCTTACCGGGCTCGCAGCTGACGTGCAGTGGGCACTTGGCGCGCATCGCCCTGTGCCAGTGGAGTTGACGCGTTCGCGGCAGATACTCGTGTTGCCCCTGTGGAGTCGGTCGCGACGGCTGCAGGCAGTTTATCTCCGCAGATCGTGCAGTGTGAGAACCGGCGAAAGTTTTCAAACGAGCACCCGGGGCATTTGGTGAACCCGGCCTCCGCCTCTCTGTGGCGGCAAAGACACACGGAACCGTCAGTGCACTCGCTACTCATTTGCTCCTGGATGAGGAGCGAGACGGCGCTAACCTTGTGGCTGCGTCGATGCGGTGTTCGGGGGACGTTCTGTAGCATTCATCACCACACACAACCAACTTCCATTTAGAAACGCGAGCAGAGCGCGGCGAGCCAACGTGTACTCGTACTCGAGCAGCGGCACTTGGAGGTCCTCGAGGATCGACTTGCGGCCGCACCGCGACCAGACGGCCAGGAAGATCACGCACAGCACCATCATCATGATCGCCTGGTACAGCAGCGTGTTGCCGTACATGATCCCGTTATTGTCCGCCATCGTCAAACTGGTCCAGAAACTGCTGGATGCGTCGCGGGGCACTGGCTTCCTCGCACGGGAGGGTGCTGTCTTTCGCTCTAGCGATCGAGACGCTCGCTCAGCTCAGCGGCCCTATGGAGACCGAGACAGGCTTCCACGGGAGCGCTCGGCTCACCCGGCGATGCGAGTTTCCTCTTTCCGCCGCAGCTGTGAGTGAGCGAGCCCCGCGGTGGACTCCAAACTTTGGGAAGAAGAGAACGGGTCGCCCCATCTCCTCTTGGTGCCTTCATTGACACGGCGGCGGGACATTGACGCTGGCCACCGTGGAACAATCAATCACAAGCGAAGAGCTCTCAAAGAAGAGTGATGGTCTTGTTCCCACCCCGACCCCTCATGGGAAACTGGTACACGAGTGGTTTTTGTAGAGTGGTTTTTGGTGGAAACTGTAGCCATCAGCATGTCTTCACCTGCTTCAGCACCACCGACAAGCATATTTATTCAACACACCAAATCCACACGAGCTGCACAGCGAACTCCTTGTTTTTGTGGTTAGACTAGGCGATGGTGAAGCCTTGGATGTCGGTATCCAGGATCCCGTAGAGCACAGTCTTGAGCTCGTTCCGAGTCGGGTACATGGGCAAGTCGAGTGTGTTGAAGCATGCATGGCTGCGAATGTACTGGGACTTGTTGTATGAGATACCCTTGAGCGTGAACGGACAGAGCCGCCCGTCGTAGCTCGTCAGGCCCTTGAAGCCTGCGAGTGGTACGCGCGACCGGCCCGTTGCGAACTGGAGGAGTCGTTGGCGGTACTCGTTGGGCATGTCACGCACGATCTCCCAAAACCACCGTAACACGCGAGTGTCTTCCAGGTTACTCGACGTTTTCGAGTGGCGCTCCCAGTCTGCGACGTCGATGTCTTGCACACCGCAGAGCACAAAATCGAATTCCTCCGGATCAAACAGCATAAGCAGGTGCTGCGGAACGACTTCATAGAGCCCCTTGAGGAATGCGTACAGCTGGTGCGAGACGCTCTCAAATAAAATGTAACGAAGCCTTCGGTCCAGGTAGTCTTTCTTGTTCTCGTCTGTGACATTGATCTCACACCCGCCAGGCACCAGCTCAATCGTGCGGAAGGCACCGTCAGGGATCTTTTCCGTCACAGTGAAGTCTAGACCAAGCGTGTCAATATTTCCGTTCTCCAGAACCCACAGCATGCTTTTGAAAGCCACTGGGTCGACCGACTCGAGGTCGTCGAAGGAGACAGGTTGGCCCAACATGATTCGAAGCAAAGGCGTCGCGAAATGAAACCCCAAGACGTCGCCCTCGAGCAGCGCTCTGCCCACAAGTCGACCTGCTGCGAAGAAGTACGCTAGGTGGTCGGGCCCATTGTCTATAGCAGACGCTGGGTTGATGTAGAACGCTTGATCAGACTCGTTGGCGCATGTGAAGAGTCCAACAGCAGGGTCCACAAGCAGGTCGGATAGCAGCATAAACCACTCGCGATGGACACCGCCAGCGTCGATGCCGCTCTCGTCCAGAAAATTAATCCGCATGACCGAGCGCAGGTGCTTTTTGTCGAGGCAGCTCAAGTGGTGGACGGACTCCTCGACGATATAATCGCGATGCAGTGAAATCTTGAGTGATTCGACTTCAGCGGGGACGAGCAGCGATGCCGAGCACACCACGAAGTGTGAAAACTTGGTTGGAAACTCCTTCTCGGCGAGCTGCAGAATGTCTTTGTGGGTTGTCTTGAGATCGATACGTGTGTTGTCTGGAAAAACGCTGGCGTCGGCTGACACGGCGGGCAGAACTGTCACGACTGTAGCATTCGCTTCGTTCTGAAGATCAACGCCGACGAGACGCTTTCGATATGTCATGTCAGAGACTGGAGGGGACCGTTCAGTCTCGGGTGACTCGAAGCGGACCACGTAACCCTGAGTCGACGGACTTTGCGTCGGCACTTTGGCGCGATACCAGAACACGCGGTCTTCGCGGTCGATGCGACGCCCCCATTCTTTACGACGCCGAGATTTTAATAGTCGATTCGACGGTCGTATTTCCGAGTAGAGGAGATCGAACGTGCGCTTGAGGCGCTCGCCGCACAACGCACAGTAGCGCAGCCGCTTAAAGTTGGCGAACTCGCAGTACGTGCACCATTCAAAGCCGTCGCTCGCGTCCCTGAGGCGTCGAGAAGAGTTCCATGGCGTCAGTTCGCTGTCTTGGCGCATTGGTTACCACAGGCCATACAGCACTCCCACGCACCGTGTCGCTGCATCAATCCGGTGCTCGACCGAGTCCTCCCTGGAGAAGCAAGAGAACCAACCGACCACACAGGATTTCGTCAACAGATCCCGCTCCTCGCCGTCGCGTTCATACTTCAAGGGGCTCGAACAAACACGCACCCGTTCAGTAGCGCTGCACGCAGCGAGGCACGCCGCTCTCGTCGCTCACGGCGCCGCTGCGACTCGCTCTGCGACCGGCGCGTGCGGCGACACACGTAGTAGATCCACACCATGCACCCCGTGTAGATGACCGCGAGCAGCGAGATGAAGAGCACGAGGTTGCGGTCCATGGCGCCTGGGTGCTATCTATTAGCACCGACTGAGTGTCGAAACGCGCGCGCGGCGCCCGTCGGGGCCGGGCGATGGAGACGCGATGAGGATTCCGAAGAACGCCATCATCACGGGTTCGAATGGCCGAGACCATCACTCTGCTGTTCGGTCGCCTTCGCCCGTGTTGACGCTTCCCTCGACAGAGTGACTGGGCTCGTCCGATGATTATGACCTCGGTGGGACAACCCCACGATGTGGGTGCGCTGTTTGTTCTCAGTTGAACCTCAAGGTTACGGGTTACACTGTAACCCGAACACTGTAACTTACAGTACTCAGGGGTTCGAGTGGTTTTTGAAGTCGTCCAGCTTATGTACGATTTCCAGTTCCGCTGCATAAGTACGCACTGCATTTTCAGCCAATCCTAATTATTGCATCTTGTTGATTGGTTAATAATGAGGGTAGCTCAGCAGATCAAGTTCCGCATCCCACCGCATTTGCTGGATTTGATCCGACGATGCGCGAGATCCTAGTGCTGGGCGGCGGCGTCTCGGGGCTGAGCCTCGCGTTCTTTCTGCGGCAGGCGCTGCACTCGGCGGCACCCACGCGGATCCGCGTGCTGGAGGCCTCCTCGGCGCCCGGCGGCTGGGTCCAGACGGCTGCGCGCGACGACTTCTTGTTCGAAGAAGGCCCACGCGGCTTTCGCCCGTCGCGCAACGGCACCGAGATGCTGCGGCTCGTCGAGCAGCTGCAGCTCCAAGGAGAGATGCGTGCGGTCGATGCGGTAGCCAAGGCTCGCTATGTGCTGCGCAACGGCACGGTCGAGGTTGCGCTTGCGCCTGTGAACAGAGTGTCAAGTGCCGGTCTGGACGACTAACTCTCACGGGTCGTTCGCGTAGAAACTGCCCGCGAGCATCAAGGAAGTACTGCAGTGGCCGCTCACGCCATCGGTCGCGGGCGCTGGTATCCACGAGTTGTTTGCTGCGCGCGGCCAGGTTCGTTGTCCCCGTGTCTCTTGTTCTTATTCCAGCAGTGCCAATCCATGGACGCTCCCTGATTCATTCGTTGTAGGATGCCGACGAGTCGATCTACGACTTTGTATCGCGCCGCTTCTCGCCGGTTGTCGCGGAGCGACTCTTGGATCCTGTCGCCTCGGGCATTTTCGGCGGCGATATCCGCTATTTGTCGGTGCGGTCCTGCTTCAAGTTGCTCTGGGACCTCGAGCAGGAGCACGGCTCGGTCGTGCGTGGCATGCTCTTCGGGAAGAGCGCTACAAACGATACGCTGCTCGATGGCTCCCCAAAGTCGGACTTTATCCGCAGCCACGAGTCCTCGGTTAGTGTGAGCTTCCACCGCGGCATGACGACGCTGATCCGGGCGCTTACGAACGCCATCGAGGTGCGTCACTGCTTCGAGCAGTTGTACGATTTTGTGATTTGTTGACAAAGCGCTGATGCACAAAACCATCTTGTAGAACGACCCCGACTCAGAACTTGTACTCGGCGCTCAAGTTGCTAACGTGCACGTACGGGCGAACAATGGTGACTTCCAGGTCACGACACAGGACGCTAAGACAGGTGAGCAGGAGCAGCTCGATGCGACGCACGTGTTCTCGACGCTCCCGGCGTACAAACTCGCGCCGCTTGTGCGCGATTCACTGCCGCAGCTGTCGCAGACGCTCGACACCATCAAGTTTGTGGCCATGGGCACCGTCCACGTCGGCTACCAGAAGCCCGTGCTCAAGAGCGATGGCTTCGGCTACCTCGTCCCGTCCTGCGAGAAGCAGCAAGTGCTCGGCGCCGTGTTTGACTCCAACTCGTTCCCGTCGCAGAACTCGCAAGTTCACCCTTTGCAAACCCGATTGAGTGTCATGTGCGGCGGTGCCCACTTTCCGCAGATCTCGTCGTTGTCGACCGACGAGCTCACGGACATCGCGTTGGACGCTGTTGAGCGTCACCTGGGAATTCAGGAAGAGCCTGACTTCGTGCGCGCGCTTGTGATGCCCAACGCCATCCCACAGTACCACGTCGGCTTCCACAAGACGCTTGAGACCATCGAGTCGCAGCTCGCACCCGGATTCAAGCTCGGCGGCAACAGCTTTTACGGCATTGGCATCGCCGACTGCGTCACGCGTTCCAAGCAACTCGCACTCGACTTTGCCAGGGAGATTGGTCAGCACCAGTAAACGCAAACGGTAAATAGATGGATGTCGAGACGATTGTTCCCTCGAGTGCGCGTGCCGATAATCGCTGTCTCTGTCTCTCCTATTTTTACGAAGCTCCTGTTGAAGCATCGAAGAAACGGATTTCGCAGGCGGCGGGTGAGAGGAGGTACACCATCTCGGTCGAACGGGCAGGCAAGGTTGACTACGCGACGGATCGACTGCCCGGGTACGGAAGACAATCCAAGAAACCATGTCACGGTCAATGCCCTCGCGAGCGTTGGATGCTGTCTACGGTGCGTGATGAACTGCGTATTGGGTGGGCGTGGCCGGCCACGCGGTGACTGACAATCTCCCCTCTATATAGATCCGGTGTACGCCGTCTCCCACTCGGGCGGGTCCTTTCGCAAGGGCGCGTACCGCCCGTCGGGCGTGGCAACTGCCGTGGCAACGCTGAAAGCTTCAGGCGGAGCCAGCAGCAGCAACAACAACAACACCTTCAATCCGACCGAGGGCTATGCGAGCGTCTCTGGTGCAGAGCGCGTCAAGTATTTCCAGCGCCCCATCCTGCCGTACTTGCTGGCCGAGCCACCTGAGGTGCTGTTGGCGCCAGTGCCCGTGCCAGCACATGTCAAGAAGCGTCTTCAAGATGAGGATGCCGGTCCCACGCGGTGTGTCGGCGTGCAGACCATGTACCGCGACTCGGAGGCTCAGACCGATGCATACACCCCCGACTATACAGTCAAGAAAAGCCTCACGGGCCAACGCGACGTCGTGGAGCCCGAGATCCTGTCGTTGCTCCATCTGCGTCAGGGAGCAGGGCAGCTGCCCGCAGGAAAGGCCGAGATCGAGCTGATCGAGCGCAACCGCAAGAAAAAGGCCTTTGAGGCCTCGCTGCCGCCCATGACCGACGAGGCAAGTTTCTTGCTCCGCAAGAGCATGATGGAAACGCAGGAGACGCGCGAATGGGCGTACCGCGAGGCCGAGATCGACGCTCTCCACGAGCAGCGCGTCGCGTTACTCCAGCAGGCGCTCGAGGAGCGAGACAAAGAGAACGAGTTCCTCGCGGAGCAGCGCATTGAGGCGCTGCGGCAGCGACTGCAGCACGACAAAGAGAACGCGCTCGAGCGGATCCAGCAGGAGCGCGTCTCTGCGCTCCGCAAGCTGACGAAAAAGCGGCAACACGGCCACTTGACCTCGCCGACCCGCGACCGCAAGCGCGACATCATCGGCGAGTACGCCGACTTTGCCTCGCACGTGTACGCTCCCGTAACGCGCACCGGCAAGTCGGGCAAGGCCGAGATCCGCGAAGTCGGGATCGAGAAGGACGCGTTCCAGCAGCTCGACGCATTGCGCGAGTTTGAGACCATCGTGCCGGCCAAGATGCTTCTCCCGACCAAGCAGAAACCAGCGGAGCGCACGCTCAAGACTGCGAAAGACCGCAAGCAAGCCGCCATCGAGGCGCACTTGCTCAAGATGGAGTCGATCATCAAAAAGGCGAAAGACGAAAAGCAGGACGCCGACTCTAGCGGTGGCGCGAGCAGTGGTGGTGGCAACACACTTTTGAGTCGCAAGCGCGCGCAGCAGCAACAGCAGCAGCTGCTCGCGACGCGGCCGCCAACGCCCGACTACTCGGTCCCGAGCACAGCGGCCGACGAGCAACGCGAGGACGCCGTGCGGCTGCTCCAAAAGCTCGTGCGAGGCCGTGCCGTGCAAAACATGATGTTCGAGGGCAAAGAGCGGCGCGCTGAGCTCATCGCCGAGTTGCGCGCGAGCGACGAGGCCGCCGCCGAGCAGCGCGGCGCTGTCGAGCTCGACGACGAAGAGGCCCGCGTCGCGCGCGCGACACTCCACAAGGCCGAAGGCGAGATCATCTCGGAAATGCTCGACTTTCTGTACAAGGAGCTCGACCGCGCGAAGGAGATCGCCAAGCAAAAGGCCTTTGTCGACGCCGCGTTCGAGCAGCGCCGGCGCCGCGAAGTCGAGGAAGGCGGGCGCCGCCAGGCCGAAGAGATGCTGCGCGACCGCGAGGACGAAGTGTTTCGCCGCATCGAGCTCGTCCACCAGGAGACCGCACGGGACTTCATCGACGACCTCGTGGGCGACGTCATCGTCGAACAGGCCCACGCGGCCGCGCGCGATGAGTTACACGTGCTCACGGACGCGCTGGGGCCGATGGTCACATCGCTCGAGGCGCGTGGCAACACCGACGAGATGGTCGTCAAGGAGCTCGTGGCGTCGTTTCTTCTCCCGCACGTGCAGCGGCAGCACGTCCGCGAGCAGCTCCAGCAGGATGAAAAAAAGTTTGTCACGGCGGCCCACTCGATGCTCACAGAGATGGTGGCGCGCGTGGCCTCCCGCCCCGGTGACGAGTAGGGAACGCAAGCAAAGTTGGGAGGCCACATAACGATACGTATTGGGCCTGTTTACGTGCAAGTGGATGCGCTATATAACCCGACAAAGATCACTTGCCGGCGAGGCCGCCCCCGCCTGCCGACTTGAGGAATGCGTCGAGGTGCTGGCCTTGGTACTTGAGGAAGTCGAGCTCTTCCTTGAACTTTTTGTCCTGCACGGCCTTGCGCTCAGTCGCGCGCTTCTCGATGAGCTCGAGCTTGTTGGTGAGCTCGAGCACTTTGCTTTCGTGTTGCTGCTTGTCGCGCTGCAGCTGCGCGATGCGCTCCTGGAGGTCGCCCATGCCATCCTCGGCCTGGAGCTGCTTGCGGATGCCGAACGTGATGCTGCTCTCGTACAGCGTCTTGTACGCATCGGTCGTGAGCCGGATCTCGTCACGAACGCGCAGCAAGAGCAGGCCACGCTCCGGGCAGTTGATCGCGACCTCGCGGATGAGCTCGTCAAAACACTGGCGGTAAATGTCCTCGCGCACGGCGCAAATGCCGTTCTCGCGCGCCTGGCGCTTCATGAGCTTGGCGTCCATCTCCTCCTGGAGCTTGATCACATCGAACCGCGTCGACGGCGTTGGCGACGCGTACCGCATCCAAAACCCCGAGTCCTCCTCGCGCCACATTCTATAGACACGCACAACCAGCTGAGACCTACCGCATACCTCCCCGGATCTGAGCCGACGAGTATTCCCACCACGTACTGCGGGGGGAGGATGGCGTTCAAGATGTCTTCGATGCGAGCGAGCGACTCCTTGTCGGCCGCGCCATTCGCCGAGGAAGGCGGCTTCCTGGACGGATCCACAGTCTCACCCGTGAAGATGGGATCGCCATACAGCACGAGCGACTCGGGCGCGTTCGGAGTCGACATGGTGTTTGACCGGGATGCTTTGGATATCTCGAGGTTTGTGGCGTTGTGTTGAGGCGCCGTGCCATGTGAGACTCAACCGCCGCGACCTTTCATGGGCAATGGGCGGAAATACATGACCAACAGAGTCGAGAATTCATGGATGTTGATCGTGGTGTTATGGTGACCGGTCCAATTCAAAGTCCAACTACTTCTTGTACCAGGACGCTCGCCGCGCCTCCTCTGCCAGCATCTCCGCGCGCGCAATCTTCTCTTGGCGCAGCCGTTCATTCTCCTCCTTGGCCAACGTGACTGGGTCTTTGTACGGCTTGATGTCGCAACCGAGCTTTTCCTTCATTTTCGTGCTTGCAGCGAGACGGTCAGCTTCAAACTTGGCAAACTAAGCAGTACAGCAACGAATCGCGCGGGTGAGGACAAGTCAGGCGAGAACTCCCAATGGAATCGTACCTGCTCCGTCTTCATAGGCGGTTTGGTCTCCGTCGAAACGTTCCAAGGCGTCTTGTCCCTCAGGTCCGGGTGGTTGGGGAGCTCTTCGACGCGTTTGCTGTAACCTTTCATCATGCGCTCGTCACCAAACGTCTCACCCATGTACTCGTTCTTCAGCGCGACCTCCAGGATGCCCGTGTTGAAGCGGTTCGTCTTTGGTTTGATCGTTGGACA
Organism: Pythium rishiriense; assembly: GCA_023335895.1. Taxonomy (NCBI): domain Eukaryota; phylum Oomycota; class Peronosporomycetes; order Pythiales; family Pythiaceae; genus Pythium; species Pythium rishiriense. Next base: position 18,371 of record JAADVT010000082.1, read on the forward strand.
CTTCTTGGGCAATTTTTCAGCGCGAAAGTTGTACTGATACATGTTGGTTCGATTCCTCTAGTGTCACCACACGCAAAGCAGCATGGTGAGATCTAGCGACACGAACTACGAGCCGGGTTGCGACGACTAACCTCAGCGTTGACGTTGGTACGGTGGTAGCACTTCCCTGTCATCTGCATGTTGTCGTAGTTGGAGGTTGACAGGTTCCATTGCGGCGTGTCTCCGGACAATATTTTCGATTGAAGCGACGCCACGATTTGCTGCTTGGCCTGCGCTTTTTCGGTCGGAGTGTCGTTCGCGCTGAAGACCCGCTCATCGAAAGAGTAGTTCATTGGAGCGCCATTCCCTCCAATCTGCTTCTTTGCTGTCAGGCCTGCATGCTTCGAGTGAGAGGAAGACCCGCCGCCGACAGTCGACTCTCCAGCCATCGTCTATAACGTGGACACGTCGCCCGGCTGGCAGCCTTGGTTTCTGCTGAAGCTCAGAAACTCACACGTATGCAAACCAAAACCCGGAAGATCACTCTGGCTGAAAGCACGCATACTCAGAACCTACACCATACCCCCTCTAACTATAAAAGTGCCGACATGGATTCGGAATTACCAGACCTGAAAATAGGCGCCTAGATGTTGCATTGACTGGTGTGTGATGGCATCCTTTCTACTCCTGAGCAGCCTTCCGTTCTGCTTGGAGTTGACGACATAAACTCTCAAGTTTCTTGATCTTTTCGAGCAGCTTTGCCGTCTCTTCAGTCGCTTTCACCTTTTCTTGAATTGCGTCAATTGCGCCACGGTCGTACTCGTTGCACTTCTTCTTGAGAGCTGTGTTCTCCTTCTCCAGCTTCTTGGTCTGTTTGTTCATCTGTTGCAAAGGTGGTTAATATCATTCACCCCAGAGAAACCAACGCGGAAACATTGAAGTGACCGCCAAACGCACCTTGTCGATCTCAGCGCGGAATGTCGCGAACATTTCGTTACTCTTCGTCAGCGTCTCTTGTACGACATTGAACTTTTCGGAATAGGCGTTGAGTTGGGCCTAGGCAGCGAGAAAATGAGCATTCTGTTGCAAATCCCGGACAAGCGTGCTATACAAACCTGCAACTGGATCTCCCGTTCGGCAAATTCCTTGGCCTTTTCGAGCGTGAGCTTTGATCTTTCCGCTTCGCGTGACGTTAATTCAAGTTGGTGCTGTAGTTTCGCCTCCGCAAGTTGGATTGTGAGATCTTTTGCTTCAAGTTGCTTCTTGAAATGCTCTTCTCGTGCAGCATACTGCTCCAAGAACTCCTTGAGCTTGTTCTGCAAGCTGTGGATACGAGGCATCGTTAGCTCCTTAGCACTGAGATGTGCCACTAAATCACTCCTCACTTCTCGTTCTCCTTCAGCGAGTTGATGTAGTCCTGGCTCTGTTGGTCCATCTTCGCACTGACTTCCTCGATCGTCTTTTGAAACTGCGTGGATAAGTCACGCCTACAGAACCAAACAAGAAAACACGAACCACACGCCGTGAGCAACAGGGTTCCGCTTGTTCGCTGGCAAAGACGTCCACATGTTCACACACCGCTTCTTGTCTTCTTCGTCGGCGATACGACGGCTCTCGCTCTACACGAAATCCGAGACAACCGATGAGACTCACTTCGAGCCGCACTGTTCGCAACGAATACCAACCACGATGAGCTTGTTTTGCTTCTGTAACTCGCGGCACAGCTGCTCAAGTTTCCCTTTGGACGTCGTCATCTTGCTCAGCTCGGCCATTGCTGTAATACGAGCATACCACGAACCTCCGCGTGAGTTATCCGATCGATCCAAAAGAGATCCGCAGTATCCGCTCACCTGCATTCTTCCGCTGCTTGAGGACGATGCAGCGCGAGTTGATCTCCCCAATCTTCTTTTGGAGCAAGCCCAGCTCGTCGCTCTGTACACAGTACGATCCATCCCCCATGAGCCTCTGCCACCCCCTCCGTCCGTCCACTCACATCTCGCGCACCGTTTTCTTGATCTGCGCGGCGAGCTTGGCCGTTTTCTCCTCGGCCGACAGCGCGGCGTCGTCCATCACGGCCTGCAGCGCGCCCAGCGCCTGTTCGCGCACGCTGTCGTCCAAGTAGATGCCCGAGAGGTCGATCGGGAGCTCGAGGTTCTCGTCGCCGCCGACTTCGATCTCGGCGATCTTGCTCGTGAGCAGCTCGCGGAGCTTGTCGTCACCGCTCGCCGACGACGGTGCAGTGGCCGTGGGTCCCTTGCGAGCGCCCGTGTGGTGGTGGTGGTGGTGGTGGTGCGCGTGGCCGCACTCGCCGGCCGCGGGGGCCACCACCGACGACGACGACACGGCGCTGTCCTTGGCGCCCGTGGGCGACGCGCGTTTGTTCTTGTGCTTGTGCTTGAGGCTCTTGGGTGCCTGCGTCTGCTTGAGCTCCAGCGGCGGCGCGTCCATGGGCGTCGCCATGGTCGTGGATCCCTGTTCGCGTGGTTTCCCTTCCGGGTTTTTTCCGCGGAACGACCCGATCCAAGGGAGTTGTCGTTGGCGGGCTGTTCGGAATGGAGCGTACAGTGGACACTCTAGTAGATACTGGTTTGGGATCGATTAGTAGAGGGATTTGGGCTACTTAGAAGCGTTAGAAATGGCTACAGGGAGGGTGCACTTTTTTTCTGAGACCAAAGCTTGGACAATGCTCCGCACCAGCTCGAGCGTGTGGAGCTGATCGACGGCCGAGACTATCGTGTGGTGGACTGAATGGATTAGTGATCGTTGCTGCTGTTGCTGCTGGTTGGTCCATTCTTGAGCGAGTCGCAGGGTGTCGGGAGTCGCGTTCCGTGGTTCCGTGTCTATTTTGTTGCCCACGACAGCGATGGCAACCCGCCGTGACTGCGCGTCCGCCTCGTAGGGAGCCGCATGAGCCGATACAAGCGTAAAGTAGTCGACCACGGCCTGCCAGCTCGACGGTGACGCCACGTCGTAGACCAGAATTGCTCCGTCAACCGCCTGAAGGTACGAGTCGAAGACACCTTTGCCGGCGTAGACTTGGTCTGGGATATCCCAGAGCTATCACAGCGGGGTGTAAGACCATACAACACCATGGACGGCAAAACAATGGTATGAACGTACCTCGACAAGCACTGGTGCGTGGCTCTCGAGGAGAACAAGTTTGGCGCCGATGTTTGCCGACGTGGTAGGCGCGTGCTCGTCATTCTCCGCCGTCGCCGACGGGCGCGGCAGCGGCTGATCGAGTAGCCGTCGGAATAGCGTCGTCTTGCCCACACCCGTGGCGCCCAGTATCACAATCTTGACTCGCTTTCCACGCGATGAGTCAGTGGTCGGATTCGGCCGAAGACGAACATGCCCTCGAAGCGCTAAGCACATGCCCGGCATGCATCAGGTTCGCAGTGCACACGACCGACACATGTCACGACGCGATTCAGCTCTGTGCCAAGAGTGTCGACCCGCCTAGCTCAACAGAAGGAGAAATGGAGACGTACATCCGACCTGGTTCCCCATGATGCCTGAGATACGACGAACCAGCGACCCCACGTCCATGAAGCGGCCTCTGTGCTTATTTATGGAACACTGTGAGGCAGGCACCCGTATCGTGCCGTTTTGCAGAGAAACTTGCGACGTGGCGCGCGCCGCCGTCGGATAAAAATCGCGATCACTACAAAAGCACGTCAAGACGGTGAGGGCCGAGGAGGAGCGCTCACTCGCACAACTACCTCATCCCCCCAACACCAACACGCAGCCATGGACTATGCCAACACATTCAAACTCGTGGCGGCCGGCGTCATCTGGGCGCTGGCCATCGCCGGCGGGCTCGCGCCGCTTGTGCTCAAGGACCACGTCAGTCCGCTTGTCACGAGCGTGCTCAACATGTTTGCCGGCGGCATCTTCCTCGCTGGCTCGACCATGCACTTGCTACCGGATGCGCAGGGCAACAAGGCGCTGGCCGCGGCCGGTTGCCTCCGCGAGGGCAAGTGTCTGCAACTCGCGTACTTCTTCTACGCTGTGGGGTTCCTCCTGGTCATGATACTGGAAGTCTTTGCCCACGCGATGCAACGGCGCTTTGGAGATGCGCTCAAGCGCACAACAGCGGCGGCTATCGACGAACACACGCCGCTCATCCTCAACATCGCATCGAAAGAGAGAGCCTCGCAGGTGCTGCCCAAGATGGACGAGGTCGCACGAACCAAGTGGCACCGACCAGGTAATGGCACGGTGGCCGCGAATGGCCATGCCCACAGCCATTCACCCCGTTCACGCAACGGCCACACCCAGAGCGATGAACGGCCAGACCTCTCCATGGACCGCCGCGAGGCACGGTATGGTCTCAGCGGCATGCGCGACCCCGTCAACGGGCTACCAGCCACCAGCGAGCTGTGCGTCGACATGGAAGTGACCCACGCGCACATCCATGGCATCATGAACGCGAATCCAGCGCTGGCGTTCGTCGTGTTCGCGGCGCTGTCGTTCCACTCGGTCATGGAAGGCATGGGCGTCGGCGCGGCGAACGGCGCCGCCTGGGACATTCTGATCGCGATCCTGGCGCACAAGTCGCTCGCGGCGTTCGCGCTCGCGCTCGAGCTCATCCACCACGAGGTCCCGCGCGAGCGGCTCGTCGCGACGATCGCCGTGTTCTCGCTCATGTCGCCGCTCGGGATCTTCCTCGGGTGGCTCCTCGTCGACGCCACGAAAGAGACTGCGGCAAGCGGCATCTGCTCCGCCATGGCGGGCGGTACGTTTTTATTTGTCGCCGTCATGGAGACCATCCCACAGGAGCTCCAGAACCAAAAGTGGCTCGCGACCAAGTGCTCGGCACTGCTCGTGGGGTTCGTCGCCATGGGACTGCTCTCGATCTGGACATGAGTGCCCGGAGCACACCATGGTCACCACATGACACTAGTGCTCCGTTCGTTTTCCCTCCCAATATCAGACACTCAAATCCGCTGGGTTTGTAGTGCCTACCATCCATGTACAGTCGTACAAGCGTCGATGTGTGTGTCATCATGTGAGACCACCAGAAAGACGATCAGCTCCTCGCTCAAGTGTCCATGCCACCTGGGGCCTGCTGGGCGATTGCTCCCATTGGTGGATTGGCTTCCAGCTCATCAAATATACGATGATTCATTGGCTAATATAAGTTCCATCACCGTCACGGACATTCCTCATTCCATTCCATTCCGCGGTGCCATCCACAGCTCTCGCCATTCGCCGACATTCTGGACGAAGGGAACAACCACTGACCACCATGCGCGCCTACTACTACGACAACCTGCCGGTATGCCACACGTCGCGCGAACGGCGCTGCCTGGTTCTACCGCCTTGATCCCCTCCACTGACCGTGTGAATGTACGCGTTGCAGGGCCACCAGTCGGAGGATCACGACTCGGGCCGCGAGGTCTCGCTCGCCGAGCTGGCGGCGCTCGGCATCAAGTACTTCCGCTTCGAGACGGTCGAGCAAGTCGACAAGCTCGCGCTCGAGCGCAACTACAAGAACCGCGACGTCGTGAACATCGCGCCGGGCACGCTGCCCAACTATGAGGAGAAGATCAAGGCGTTCTTCAGCGAGCACATCCACGAGGACGAGGAGATCCGCTACATTTTGGACGGCAGCGGCTTTTTCGACGTGCGCAACGCCGGCGACGACTGGGTGCGCATCGCGCTCGAGCAGCACGACCTGATCATCATGCCTGCTGGTATTTACCACCGTTTCACGACCGACACGAAGAACGTACGCGACACAAGGCGATTTGTTTGTGGTGTTTTGCGAGCACATGAGATAACGTGGTTGTGTTGTTCATTTGGCAGTACATCAAGGCGATGCGCCTCTTCCAGGACGACCCGAAGTGGACGCCGCTCAACCGCGGTGACGAGACCGACGCGAACACGTTCCGCCAGGCCTACGTCAAGTCGCTCGAGGTCGAGGCGCCCGCGACGCCGGCCTCGGCCTAAACTGGAGGGATCTGCGCGCGACGCACGGGCCGAAGCGGCCAAACAAGCAACCCCCGTGCCTCCCGTGAACTGCTGTGTACTGTCTATACAATTCAATGAAGGGCACTTTCTCCGACATGGACTCGCGTGGTCATATATCTCTCGTGGATGTGAAGTGGCCCAAAGGGCATTTCAGCAACCATCCCCACCTCCCACGGGGGGCCACGAGGTATGCTTTATGATGCATGGATTGATGCATTTGAAGTAGTAGTGTAGTATAGTGTTGGATAGGTGTGAATGCATGCTGGAATTGAAATGAAAAATGATCGTAGTAACCTAGAATGCTACGTCGGGTGGGGTTCCATGGCTGTCACTGGGGTCACCAGCAATACTGACAAAAGGCGACGGTGTTGGCGCCATCATTTCTCGGTCGTCACCACTGCCGCGAGAGTCACTCGATCCTGAACGGGGGACGCGGTAGAGTTGCTGTCGTTGCCCAACGAAGCAGGGGACCGATGGTCCGCGGCCATTTATCTGCCGTACTTCTGGAATTCCCACTCGCGGTTGTCCAGCGGACACACCTGTCGCGTCTTGAGCCAGCGAGAGATGCAGTGAAAGTGGAACGCATGGTCTACAAGTAACCCCGTCAGTTTCCGCACAGGATCCTACACATTAGATCTTTCCACTTCACGTACTGCAAACGCCCCACGCGACCGTGCACTCCTCGCTCGTCGCCGACGCCTGGTTGGCCTGGCACTCGATGCACAGGTCCATGATGTGATTTCTGCAGATCGCGCAATTGTCGACGACGATATCTGTTCAATATACACGAGGGGAAACACCCCACCAGGTCAGTACGGTTTGCCTCCCCAGACCAAACAAGGTCAGAGCGCGCGGCGACATACCCCACGACCACAGCGCGACGGCATTCCACTTCTTGATCTCGAAGCGCTTCTCGTCGCTGGGCGTGGCAGCGACGGCCTCGGCGGTCTTCATCTCCTCATCCATCGTGGCTCGGGCGTTTGGCTGTTGGAATTCTTCCCCTTTGCCGAGCCACCTCAAGCAAAGGTTGTTGGATCAACCCACACACAACGATTTTTTTCCCTGGGTTGAGAAACACCTCGCTAGGGATTATGCGAGGTTTTATTTGGTTGGAGGGTCCTGTATTCGGCATATTACAGTACGATCTGGGAAATGACGAATTAGCCTGAATGAGCCTTCAATCGAAATGGTTGCTGAAGTCTGGAGGGAGCTAATCGTGGGGTTCAAGTTGAAGTGGGAAGAACACTCACATCACACACATCACACCAAATTCCAATCCGTCACCATCATCCATCGCTCAGCGTCATTCATTCATCGATGACTGTTGCAGAGAACTACAAACTACTGCTATCACTAGAGGGGTTGAGGGTGTCCAGCAAGGACTGGACAGCGGCTTCGCGGGGGAAGAGCGCCGGTCCGTTGGGCGAGTAGGGATGGAGGCGGGAGTTGCTCAAGCACAGAGGGCGAGCTCCCAATCGACTCACCACTGCCAAGTCTTTGCGGTTGTGACGGATCCGTCGGTACGGAACCGAGCGGATTGTCAGCCATATAAAGGCATCTAACTACCGACTGAGTAGTTGAGCAAGGACGGGTCGATCTTCTGGCCCTTCGTGCGGCGCTTGCCCTTCTTGCCAATGTCTGAGGCATCACCAGCGAAAGCAGCATCCAAAGCAAGAGCCTTCTTTGACGGAGTTGGCATGCTCTTCTTGCGCTGGATAAACTCCGTCGCAAACGCTGACACACGAGGAGTCGAGCCCAAGTAGGCCGCAAGGTACTCGCGAATCTCACCTGGATCCTCCAGTGTCGCACAATACTCAACGAGAGTGAGGTCATCACTGCCGTTGATAGACTTGACTTGCTTCGCGCACCAGCCCATGAACTCCGACGGAATGTTTCCAGCACCGAAGTTAGAAGCTCCAGACGCAGACGGTGTATCGCTCGTTTTTGATGCGGCCGCCGCACCAAAGTTCCAGAACGACGCGTCGCTTTCAACCTTGCTGGGGGTTGTCGCCGCCTTCCGCTGTGCAGCAACCTGAGGAGCATCACCAGAGACACCAGACGCAGACGCTCGACTCTTGCTCTTTAAGACGGAGGCAGGGACTGGGCCAAGGCGCGAAACCTTGGGCGCGGCCGCAGGGGCAGCTGCATTGCCGGCGACAACGTTCATCCAGTGAGAACTTGTAGGAGCGGCCTCAGCACGTTTAGCACGCTCTGCTGCGAGGCGTTCTTCTTCCAACAAAATCTCACGCATAGACTTGCTTGCCTGCTGCTGCTGAACAGTAGGGGCTGCTTTTCCCCATGGACTCGGGGACGGCGCAGCGGGTGTCGGAGCCGCAACCGGAGCTGGGGCCGGCTTTGAACTTGCGGTCTGAGCGGGTGGCGCGGGCGGAGCGGGTGAAGGTTGAGTAGGTTGGTGAGTAGTGCCAGCAGCAGCATTTACTCCCAGCATCATCTTCAACTGTGCCCCCATATGCTCAAGGTTGCCATCATCATGGCCAAGGCTCTTTCGGAGTTCACGTTGTTCATCCTCCTGGATCTCCTTAAGAGATTTCGTAGACGAGGTGGCCGCACTGGAAGTCGAGGGGATTGACCAGGCGCTGGCCTGCTTCGACGCATCATTCGAGCGCGGCTGCTTCTTCACTGGTGATACCTTTAACTTTTCCTTCACTGGCGATGACTTTTTCTCAATGGTACGCTCAGGACTCGCAGGTGGTGGAGTGGTTATCGCATCTTCCACAGGAGCAGGTTCAACTGCAGTCGTCTGCGCACTTGATGATGTGTCCACGACATTCGCAGCAAGTTTCTTCCACGGATCTTCCACGACTTCTGGTCGTTGCTTAGGCGTTTCTGGCTGCAATTGCTCTTGGAGGCGAGTGTGCGAAACATTAGTCGAACCACCAGTGAAAAAGCCGGGTTGAGAAGGTGGCTCAACGAAGCCTCTCTGATTCATTCCCCACGGGTCATCAATGCGTTGAGGATTGTGCGCATAGGAGGGGTCGTGAATCCGTGCTGGGTCGTGAATCCGTGCTGGGTCATTCACGTCAAGCTGGCGAGCGTTTCGGAAGTCTGGTTCATACTGCATAGGCTGAGACTGATAATGTTCCTTGACACTTCCGAGACCATTGTCTGCTCCGCCAAAAATGCCAAGCGCATTCATAATACCTTCACGCTGACTGCGTTGCCACGAACTCTGTTGCTGCAATAGCATTTGCTGTTGCTGTTGCTGCTGGTGTTGCTGATGGATGAGCTGTTGCTGTTGCTGAAACAAGTGATTTTGTTGCTGACGCGCCATCTCCAACCGCTGCATCTCCAACCGAATCTTCTCCTCCTGGTTAAACTGAAGCATCCGCTGTTGCTCCTGCTGTTGCTGAAGCTGCATCATTTGTTGCTGCTGCTGCTGGTGCTGCTGCAACTCAATCAAGCGTTGCTGTTCGCGACGGCGCATGTCTTCGGCTAGGTTGATCTTTGGACTGGGGCGAGGTGGAGCCGCGAACGGAAGCTCACCTTGCAAGAAGTTGTTCGCTAAGGGCGTGAACGAACCATCCCGGCCAAATCGGATGGGGAGATTAGGCTTAAAGTATCCCGCCTCGAACCATTCCCGCATTTCGGCAGTCTTGAAAGGTCCCTGTTGAAGACCTTGAGGATCCAAGTAAAACCACTCGTCGACAACCTCCACCTCGAGCGAAAGCCCGCCAATACCACCAAACGCACTTCCTGAAAGAGATCCGAGCGAAAAACTGGGTTCGTCGAGGCGAAGCGCCTGGATATCAGACGCGGGAGCAAGTTTCTGGTCAAAATGGGAAGACTGGAATAACAGCGGGGAATCCTCCACCGGTCTTGATAGTTCAGCTTCCAGCGGCATATCCCACGCGACTTCTTCGTCGCTGTCTTCAAACTGGCCGGCAGCGGCAGCGTGTTCTAGCTTTTGGTCGAAAGCGTCCATATCATCAACAACGACCGCCTGACCTGATTTTGACAGTTCTTCCTCACGCATAGCGTCCATTTCGCGACGGAACTTCTCTGCAGCTGCTGCCATACTCGACAAATCCTATTGACGATATTAACACTATCAGGAATGCCATCACCAATATTTGTTGCATATGCCATTCTAGCTGACACCATACCAGCTCCATGGAATCAGCACCGCCCACTCCAACGTCGTCCCAGATATCACCACCATTGTTACGACGACCGCCGCTCTCGCCACCGTTCGTTCCTCGTCCCCATGAGCTTTCATCGTCGCCATTCGAACGGTCATCCCCGCGCTACACAAGGAACACACATCGTGAGCACATCAAACATCTCAAGCATAGCCATGCATTGCCTCACCTTCGGTTTGTCCCACTTCGTTTCATCCCATTTGCCGTTCGAACGCGAGCGCTCCGACGAGTTATTGCCACCTTCATTATTGTTTCCTTGTGTACCGCCAGTTGTCGTACGACCGCGGCCGCGGCCGCGGTTCTTGTTCAGAGCCCACTGCTTGTAAAGCTCTTCGTAGTCGAACGGCAACGAGCTCACAGGTGGCAGCGAAATTTCGGAGGCGATCGCCGTTTCCACGAGAAACTGCGGTGGCATTTCAGCCTCTGAATGAAGCGCCAGTAGTTCGTCCTTGGTGTAGCGGAGCACTACATAGAAGAGGTTAATACCTGGTTGACATAGGCCACTTTCCAATGCACAGGAACAAGACACCAACCTTTGCCCTTGCGCCGGCTGGCGTCGCCACTGTCACCGTCCTTGCTCGCCGACGGCGTGTTGGACACGAAGCCATCGCCGTCTTTCGACCACTGCGGGCGGTACGCCGGCGTCGCGTCGGCCTCGGGCGCGCGGCCGCGGCCCTTGACCGTAAACATCGTGCGCGGGCGCAGCGAGATTCCCTCGCTCGCGCCCGAGGCGCCACTCGACGCCCCGCTCGCGTGGCTCGCTGGCGCGCCGCTTCCGTCGGTGGCCGCCTCGTCGCCGCCAGCGCCGGCAGCCTTGGTGGTCTTCTTGCGGGACGACTTGTTGGTCTTGGTGACAAAGTCGTCGTCGCCGCCAGGCGCCGCCGCGCCGGCGTCCTCTCGCTTCAGCATCGTGCTGCTTGTCGTCTTGTCGTCTCTCAGCGTCGAGCGGACCGCTGTCTCCGCTGGCTCGTGTCGTGTCGCTTCCGCCGCTGCTGTTGGCTCGCTTTTCACGCTTTTCCCCGTTTCCCTTCCGCACACGCCCCCAAAGGGGGGAGGGAGGCCGGCCGACGGAACCCCCTTGCAGCAAAAACCTCAACATGTCGGCAGTCATCCAACGGTTCACACGAACCGGTCCGGTTCACGGACCGCGTACGGGGGAGATACGACCCCATTCTGGACTATTCACTACGTGTGTGCCTTGTTTTGGAATACAACGAATAATCAGCTGTTATAGTACGCATATCTGATGATCACCTCTTTGTACTGGAACAGCTGATCATCACCACCCCAGATGGATTTCGTCGGGATGTGGTCCGGCGCAAAAGAAACCCGTGTGAACCCACAAGAGGCGACGGCGCGGCTGGTGCAAAATCTCAGGATGGAGCGGAGACGCGACAGATCGTTCCGCACGGCACTGTGTATTATAGTACTCCACGAGAAAACGCTCTCTCGCCCCACATGACCCCGTGGCGGCGACGGCGCGAGGCGTTCCGTGCGACGAGCCTTCACAAAGGCAGGAGCGTTCCCTCGGGCCTCTGCTCACCGGCGGCCACCCGTGCAGCTGAACAGCCTGCCACTGGGAGCGCATCAGCGGCTGGCAGCTGGTGCGGGCTGGCTTCCCAGGGCTCACTAAACCCAGGGGATAGCCCTCAACTGTAACCCCTATTGTGTTCGATCCGACGGTCAGAGAGTGAGATGAGGTCGTTATACCGAGGGAGGTTGCTTCAATCAAGCCACTTCAAAACCGGTTTGTGGTACCGGTATTCTCCTCGTTTTCCCTCCCCTCCTCCATGCACAGAGCAGGGAGGGGAGCCAGAGTCCACGCACGTCTTCGACCTTACTTTGGCTCTCGTCGGCCGCGAAGGAATCCCCCCGAGTGCGAAGGCTGGCAGATCCACGAGACAGAGAGACACCATGAGCGACCTGGAGATGGTGCCGGGCGCCAAGTGCTACGTGCCGGACGAGACGCACGTGTGGCTCGAGGCCGAGGTGCTCAAGGAAGAGCGCGCGGCCGATGGCAAGGGCCGGCTCATCCACACCAAGGTCACGCTTCCGGACGGCTCCCACGAGGAGCGCGTCGTGGACCTGAGCAGCAAGAAAACCAGGGCGCTGCTGGACGTGCACCAGCTCGAGTCGCTCCCCTACCAGAACGAGGGCGTGGGCGACGAGGGCATCGAGGACATGATCACGCTCAACTACCTCCACGAGGCCGCGATTCTCTTCAACGTCAAGACGCGCTTCCTCCAGAAGCTGCCGTACACGTACACGGGCGACATTTGTATCGCGGTGAACCCATACCAGTGGCTGCCCGAGCTCTACGCCGAGGAAGAGCACCGCAAGTACCTCAACTTCCCCAAGGAGGAGCTGCCGCCGCACGTGTACGCGACCTCAGTCGCGTCGTACGACAACATGCGCCGCTCGGAACACAACCAGTCGATCCTCGTGAGTGGCGAATCCGGTGCCGGTAAGACCGAGACTACCAAGATTCTCATGAACCACCTGGCGACCATCGCCGGTGGCCTCAACAACGAGACCATCAAGAAGATCATTGAAGCCAGCCCGCTGCTCGAGTCGTTTGGTAACGCCAAGACCGTGCGTAACGACAACAGTTCGCGCTTCGGTAAGTTCACGCTGCTCCAGTTTGACGCTGTCGGCACGCTTGTCGGCGCCAAGTGTCGCACGTACCTGCTCGAGAAGACGCGTGTGATCTCGCACGAATCGCCCGAGCGCAACTACCACATCTTCTATCAGGTGAGACCGTGTGCCCTGGATGCATGGGCGTGTTCGATGCTGACAATCAGCGTGCTGTGGATGAATGCTATAGATTCTCGAGTCAGATATCGCGAGTGACTTGCTCTTGGACGGCAACACAACCTATCGATACACGGGCGACAGCAAGGCTCAGCAGATTGAAGGCACGTCGGACGCCAAGCACTTTCTCAAGACCCGCCACGCGTTGAGCCTGATTGGTCTCGATGACCAGGCGCAACTTCCGCTCTTTGAAGTGCTCGCAGGTGTGCTCCACCTTGGTGAGCTCAAGGTCGAGTCGAACCCAAGCAACGACGAAGAGTCGCTGCTGCCCCAGGGCGACGCCGGTGCGCTAGCCGCGATTCAGATGCTTGGTCTGTCGTGGGAGGCTCTCGAGAAGGCGCTTTGCTCGCGCACAATGCGTGCTGTAAACGATGTGTACAGCGTTCCGCTCAAAAAAGAGCTTGCGATGGACTGTCGTGATGCGCTTGCCAAGGCGATCTACTCGAATGTGTTCGACTGGCTCGTGGCCGCGATCAACCGATCGCTTTCCGACGACAAGAACATGCACAACCACATTGGCGTGCTCGATATCTTCGGTTTCGAGCACTTCAAGCACAACTCGTTCGAGCAGTTCTGTATCAACTACGCCAACGAGAAGCTACAGCAAAAGTTCACGTCGGACGTTTTCAAGACCGTCCAGATTGAGTACGAGGAAGAAGGTATTAAGTGGAACCACATTGAGTATGCCGATAACCAGGATGTGCTGACTGTGATCGAATCCAAGATGGGTATCATCTCGCTGCTCAATGAAGAGCTGATGCGACCGAAGGGTAACGAAGAGTCGTTCATGTCGAAGGTGTCCTCGCTGCACAAGGATGACATGGCCCATGTTATCGAATTTCCGCGTACGTCGCGTACTCAGTTCTTGATCAAGCACTACGCTGCGCCTGTGATGTACGAATCGGTTGGATTCTTGGAGAAGCACAAGGACTCGCTGCTTCCTGACCTGTCCGAGCTTATGCGCGGTTCATCGAAGCCCTTCATCGCTGCTCTCTTCGAGCCGAAGCCGCAGCCGAAGGCGGCCGCCGAAGCAGCACCTGCGCGTGGTGGTGCTCGTAAGCGTCAAGGTGGAGGTGCGCTTACTCTGTCGACTGTCGGAACGCAGTTCAAGGAAAGCCTGGGTGAGCTGATGAACACGATTAACGCGACCAAGGTGCATTACGTGCGATGCATCAAGCCTAACCCCGTCAAGAGCCCGCGCGAGATGGACCAAAACATGGTGGTCGCTCAATTACGTTGTGCCGGTGTCATTGAGGCCATCCGAATCGCGCGTGCTGCCTACCCGAACCGTCTGCAACACAGTGAAATTCTGGACAAGTTTTGGCATTTCGTTCCCAGCACTGGTGCCACCCCTGCTGAGAAGTGCCAACTCCTCATGGAGAAGCTCAAGTTGTCAACGCCTGAACAGTATCAAATGGGTAAGACGCGCGTTTACTTCCAGTTGGGCGTGCTCGAGGACCTCGAGGATCGCCGCAAGAAGTTCCTGGACGCCAAGGCAATCCGTCTTCAGGCCATTATGAAGGGTTTCACTGCACGCATTCTCTACCTGCGCAAGCTCCAGGCTATCATCAAGCTACAGGTATGCCGTCACACGTTGTGCATCGTCGTAATGGGTCTCGGATGGATGTCTTACTTGCCACCCTGTGATATGTAGTCCGTCGTTCGTTGTGTTACTGCTATGCGTCGTTTCAACACCTTCCGTACGGGACTGATTAAGGCTCAAGCCCAATGGCGTGGTGTGCTTGGTCGCCGTCTCGCTGTGGAAGTCAAGCGTGACCACAACGCTATCATCATCCAACGATACGTGCGCGGCTACACTCTCCGGTATGTAAACTGTGCAAATTTTGCTGTGATAGCATAGGTGTGATTAATTTATTGTATTTGGCATCCCATAGTATCCAGTACCAGAAGGTTCGCAACATGGTCATTCGCGTTCAGGCAATCGTGCGTATGAAGATCCAGCGACCAAAGTACTTGGCGGCTCTTCAGGACAAGAAGATGCAGGCCGATATGGCGTACCAGCTGCAAAAGCTTAAGGACCGTCTTCGCGAAGAGCAGGAACGCAACGCCCAGCTGCAGGAGCAGCGAGCCACTACCCCACAGCCCGGTGCTGCTGCTGCGTCCAATGTTATCATGGCCGATGCCGGTGGCATGATTGAAAAGCTTCAGGAAGAGAACGCCAAGCTCCGCAAGAAGAACGAGGACCTGAAGCAGACGTTAGCTAACGTGAAGCTCGACAACGAGAAGTACAAGGGTGACAAGGAAGTCTCCTCGGCAGGATACATTGTCAAGGTTCGTCAGCTTGAGGAGAATGTGCGCGAGAAGGACAAGCGCATCGCGCAACTCGAACAGGAGAACAAGAAGCTCCAAGAGCAAGTTAAGGACATGGCTGCCAATGGCGTGCCTGTTGAGACGAAGCCGAAGGAGAAGCGCGCGTTCTTCCGCACGCTTGGCGCGAAGAAGGAGACCAAAAAGCCTGATCTGGGCGACGTGTACCTCGACTCGCTCACTGGCGAAGACGATGTGAACCGTGGATCCAAGAACTCGGACGCGCGTCCTTCGACCATGCCGAAGCTGCCGTCAATCAGCCTGTCGAAGGCGAAGTTCTGGGGCAACAAGTCGTCAGCCAAGGCTGGCTCGGACGGCGAGGAAAGCCACGATGACGACAACAGCAGCAACAACGGCACGATGACCTCAAGCCAGACAGACTCGATCGTGACGCGTCAGACAATAGTGGGCACTGTCGGTGTTGCCGCGAGCGGCGCGATGTCGAGCTTGAAGGGTCGCATGAAGGGTATGTATGACTCGACGTCGCGACGAGCAAGCATCACAAAGGCTGACATGCGGACGTCGGAAGAGGGTTCTGGGTCGTCCGACGCGGCCGCAGCCACGGCTGCTGCGAACGCAAAGGCGAAACAGCAAGCCGACCGACCAATTCGCGAGTCGTTTAACCTGGACGCATTGCCCGAAGTGTCGCTGCCTCCTGGATGGGAGGCCAAGGTGTCTCGATCCACGGGCCGTGTGTACTATGTAAACCGCAAGCTCGGCAAATCCCAGTTCGAGCGACCGACGATCGCGTCGCTCAAGGCCCAGAAGATGGCGCGCCAGAAGGGCTCGGCCAACGGCTACTAGACGCAAGGATGACCTCTCCGACATGAGTTGTAGTTACAGAAGCAGGATTTGTCCAGTCGCCCGTTTTGTATTCGCGGGCTTGATATGTACGTAGAAGAGGGAAAAAGCACAGCGTGCAAGCTGCGTGGCCAAACGCTGAGCCGTGTAGCAAGAAGAAACAAAATCTCACCAATATTTTGAAGTCCACGGCGTGAGTTTCTGACGGGATTGCGAGGGTCCATAGTAGGCGCATTCATGGGGATCCTTATTCGCGCACACGTGCCCCGGAGCCTATGGAGCTGATGGCATTTCATCTCGCCGCACTTATTGGACGATGGCTCCATGCCACGCTCACCGCGGACACTCGCGCGCAAGGGATTGGCTCCATGCAGACGCTTGGACGTCCTCCCTGGCTATGCCCCGCGATATGCCAGCGTGGCAAGTGATGAGCAACCGGTCCAAGCCTCTGTGCTCACCAAAAGGTTCCGCGCGGACCCATTTCTGTCGGTTTTCAGTGGTCCATGCGCTGTGTATAACCGACTGGAGTTTGCACCGCAACATTCCAGTCTTCATTCCCCATTCCTCATTTCTCCATCTCCATCTTGGCCGTCCTCCATCCCCCCAAATGCTGCTCAAGTCCCCGGACGTGACGACGCGGCTCTCGGCCGCGAGTCTTGCGAAGACTAGTGCCGACTTGGCCGATGAGAAGACCGACGGGTACCACGCCGCTCCAAGTGTCCTGACGCCCGACCTCGAGGGTCTTGAGGGAGGTGCGCTCCGCGTGGGCGGCGCACCCAACATCTATAGCCGGCAGCACGTCGGGCTGCTCGTGCACTACCTCGGAGGGGGCATGATCTTCAGCATCTTCTACTCGGTCGTGTATCCGTTCCTCAACAACTACTTGCGCATGTCGGGTATCGCGACGGCCTCGGCGACTGTGCTCATGTCGCTGCCCTACACGCTACAGGCCTTCTTCGGCATTATCTCGGACTGCTACCCGCTCTTGGGCTTTCGGCGCCGTCCGTACATGGTGCTCGGCTGGGCCGTATGCGCCGTGTGCTGCCTCGCCATGGCGTTGAGCCCCATCGGCGAGCCGTACTACCCGGACCCCGACTTGGCGTACGTCGACCCGACCACTCTTTCGGACGAGGTCCTCGCGACCTTCAACACGGACGCGCCCCACGCCGGCACCAAGTTTGTGCTCCTGCTCATCGTCGCCAACCTCGGGATCGTGTTCGCGTTCGCGGCCTCGGGCGGCACGCTCGTCGAACTCTCGCAGCGCGAGCCAGAGAGTGTGCGCGGCACGTTGCAGACCATGATCTGGGTCGCGCGTGTCGTCGGCGACATGGCCTCGAGTGCGCTCGTGGGCTTTGGGCTCAACAGCGCCGACTTTGGCGGGTCGTTCGCTGGCTCGATCGGCGTCCGCGGGCTCATGGGCATCTGCACGGTCGTGGCGGTTGCCACGGGCACGTCCACGTGGTTCAACATCACGGAGCCGCGCGTCACGCAGCGGCTTTCGCTGCGCCGCGAGCTGGGCCAGCTCTTTGAGCTCATGCAACTCAAAGTCGTGTACATGGTGCTGCTCTTCCAGCTCTTCAAAAACATGTTTGCGAGCGTCGGCGTGACGGCGTCGTACCCGATCCAGAGCGTTTGGGCCAAGGTCGAGCCGGTGAATAGCAGCGTCGCGGCCATTGTCGCGTCGCTTGTCGCGGCCATGACATTTGTCGCGTTCCAAAAAATCGGGCTCCACTGGAACTGGCGCGTGGTCATCGTGGCCACGCAGGTCGCGGTCGTCGCGATCGACATGGTGCCGACGTTCCTCACGATCTGGGACGTGTACCGGCGCCAGTGGTTCTGGCTCGGCGTGCCGCTGCTTGAGCAGCTCCCGACCAACGTGGGCTTTGTGGTCTCGACCTTCTGCATGGTTGAGGTCATCGAGGTTGGTAACGAGGCCGCCATGTACGGGCTCATGAACGCCGTGTCGTCGCTCGCGTACCCTTTCTCGACGGTCATCACCAAGTACGTCGACGCCAACTTTGACATGTCGCTCGAACGGCTCCAGGCCGACGACCACGCCGTGCGCACGCAGGTCACGTACGCCTACCTGTGCCAGTACGCGCTCCAGCTCCTGTCGCTCGTGTTTGTCGTGCTGCTGCCGCGCCAAAAGGCCGAAACGCAGGCGCTCAAACGCGACGGCGGTAGTAGCTACGCTGTGGGGGTCGCCACGGCCGTGCTCTTCGCGTTCCTCTTTGTCTGGGCCGTGCTCACGAACCTCCTGTCCATCTTCCCTACCACGGCCTGCCTCGTGATTGCCGGTGGTGATGGCTGCTGATGAAAAAGAAATAAATGTCAGTACATATACGTTAGTCACTCCACCACATATTCCATTTCAGTGACATATATGTCACTATACGCCGCATAATCAGACCATCATTCCGGAACTCGAGCAGCTCTCTCCGTCCGTCACTTGTCGATCGCATCTCAACCATGGCGTTGCGGCGGATGCTCTCGGCGCGCGCGCCCGCGCGAGTGCTCCAGCGCTCGCTGTGCGCTCGCTTCAGCTCCGACGCGCCGACCAATGAGCGGTTGCGCGTGTGTATCGTCGGCGCGGGGCCCGCGGGCTTTTACTCGGCCAAGTACCTGCTCAAGGAACACGACCGCGTGGTCGTCGACATGATCGAGGGGCTGCCCACGCCCTACGGTACGGTGTCCACTGCTGCGGAGACACTATTCCGGGTACCCATGGAGCAACTCACGCGCGGCAATGGTGTGGGCAGGACTCGTGCGCTCGGGCGTCGCGCCCGACCACCCCGAGGTCAAGAGCGTCATGAACGACTTCGACAAAGTCGCCGAGGACCCGCGCTTTGACTTTCTGGGCAACGTGCGCGTCGGCGAAGACGTGCTCATCGACGAGCTCAAACAGCACTACCACGCGATCTTGCTCTCGTACGGCGCTTCGGGCGACCGTGCGCTTGGCGTGCCCGGCGAAGAGCTGCGTGGTGTCCACTCGGCGCGCGCGTTTGTGAACTGGTACAACGGCCACCCGGCGTTCCGCGACCTGAACCCGGATCTGTCGGTCGACACGGCCGTGATCTTCGGCCAGGGAAATGTCGCGATCGACTGTGCGCGCGTGCTCACGAAGTCGGTCGACGAGCTCAAGACAACCGATATCTCGCAGCACGCGATTGACGCGCTGAGCAAGAGGTACACGTGTGACTGTTGTCCGCGCTCTTATATCGCCTCTTGAGCCTTTCTCACTCACCCGTTGTGTTTCATTTAAAGCAACATCAAGAAGGTGTACGTGGTGGGCCGTCGCGGCAGCGCGCAGGCCGCCTTCACGATGAAGGAAGTGCGCGAGATCACCAAGCTCGATGGCGTGTCGTGTGTCGTCGATCCGACAAACTTTGACGCGGGGCTCAATGACGCCTCCAAGGCGGAGATCAACGAGCAGCGTGCAAAGAAACGCATGAACGAGCTGCTGGGCAAGGTTGCGGCTGACTACGAAAAGGCGAGCGTGTCTGATCGCCAGATCCAGCTGCTTTTCCTGTCGTCCCCCGTCGAGTTCATTGAGGATCCGTCACGCCCTGGTTATGTGGGCACCGTGCGTATCGAGAAGACACGATTGGAAGGAGACGCCAATCATCAACGCGCAGTGGGCACGGGCGAGTTTGAGGAGATCCCGTGTGGGCTCGCGCTGCGCAGCATTGGGTACAAGTCGGAGCCCATCGATGCGACCGTGCCATTCAACACGAAGCGCCACGTCGTTGCGAACGAACTCGGCCGTGTCGTCGACACCAATGGTGAGCATGCGACTGGGTTGTACTGCAGCGGGTGGCTCAAGCGTGGCCCGTCGGGTATTATCGGCTCCAACATCATAGATGCGCGCGAAACGGTCGCATGCATTATGGAGGACGCGGCCAAGCGGGCGTTGTTGGTACCCACTGAGGACACGGAAGGCCTCCAGGCCATTCGCCGGCTTGTGGCGGCGCGCAACCCGCACAAGCAGTTCGTGAGCTGGCAGGATGTCGAGCGACTCCACGCCGAGGAAGAGCAGCGCGGCCAGCGCGTTGGCAAGCCGCGCGAGAAGATCACGAGTGTGGAGGAAATGCTAGAGGTCGTGGCGAAGCAGTAATTCGCTAGCAGTACCGCAAAAGCTTTAGAGAGTGAATAGCCAGCGTTTGTACAAGGAGTTGGATGCCAACGCGAAAAGGTTGCGTCATCGCTGTCGGTGTGTTGTTGGCTGCTCCCGCACTTTGTCTCGAAGCATGGACGGATACGTCGTCGGCTTCGATCTCTTGACTGGCGCCGATACAGGACGTTGGATGGGCCTCCCACTACTCGTCGGGCTTACGCCAGGATTGTTGGCCCCAGTGATGCTGCCTAGGTCATCTTGGGGGCGAGCAAACATCACGGTGTCCGTGATGCCCACACCACCGCTCCCGCTATCTTTCCGGCTATCGCTGTTATCATGTGGGATATGTACCCCCGCTTGCTGGAGGTGGATTTGCAGGTGTCTCCTTGTGTCGGTTGCGAGCTGACATAATCCACCGAGTGAGGGATTGAGGGATTAACCAGCCTGATTATGGTTGCCGTGCAAACGTACCAGAGCCTTGACATTCCGAAGCTTGTGTAGATCTGCCAGTACGTTCTTGGGCATCGGAACGATCAAACCACTATAATGGCGTGAAAAAAAAACGTGAGCTTCCTCGACAAGACATACAATTCCCGATCAAGTGGGGCCCACCGCTGTGCCTGCTCTAGCGCGTGCTGGAGTCGCGCTGCGTACGCATACAGTTCGGCACAATCGCCGCGCAAGTTCTAAAACCGACCAGCATGAAGGTGAGTGGACATCCACACCAACTGAGGAGTGATCGAAACCTCGCACCTCCACGGTTTGGGTCGTTGTGGCTCGCACGCGATCAAGCTGTTCCTTCATGCCCATGGCGTCTTCGTGTTTTTGGCGCATGGCGTGTTCGTACTGTTGCCGGATGAGCGCGATCTCACTGCTTTTGGCCTGCTCCAGTGCGGCGATGCGCTGCCGGTGGCGCTGTTCAGCCTGTTCGTCGTCTGCGCAGCTCCGTGGTGGCGCAGCGCTCGCGGGTCGAGGTGGTTTCGAGGCTGCCTGCTGCTGTTGCGGTTGATAAGTCTGGTGGCGTGGTATTGAAGCACTGGCCGCGAGCAGCTGGTGGATCTCGGAGCGATGCCGCGTGCTCTCGGCTGCAAGCGCGTGCTCAAACTCTTTGGACTTTTGTGCGAGCATGTCCTCAAGCTGGGCGATGCGACGACGCATCTCGCCGATGACCTTGCGTGACTCTTCTTTGTCTTTTTTCGCCTCAGTCTATGATATGGAATTCACAGTCAGTCCTCTACACGCCATCGAGGGGAATATGAGAGACACCAAACTACACACCACGACGACGCTGAAGTTGGTCTTCGCGTTTGCGTACTTTTGCCGCAATTGATCTCGGTCTTTCTTGGACAGCTCTGCGGAAAAACCACCATATATCGGTGAGGTCATCACTGGACACTCGGATCCCAGAGGTGCGAATACGTACGGAGATTCGCCTGCGCATGATTTCCATGGTGCTGCCCGTGGAGGCGAGCAAGCGGAGACAGCCCACCCGTCCGAATGAGACCGCCACCACTGGTGGTAGGGTCGTCACTGTCCGAGAACACGGACTTCAACACCATTCCGTCCTATGGAACACAACGTAGCGCTCCGTGACTATAACGCTCCACCAATAACGCTGACCTTGGTCTCAATACGCACCGCAAACTTGATTTCACCGCTTTCAGTGATTTCCTCAGCATCAAAGCCGAGTTCATTGAGTACCCGCAGAAAACGGTTGTTGTACTCGGCGCGCAGGCCTTCGAGCTGACGCCGCAACAGGGCGAGTTCCTCTTGGAGCTTGCGAATGCGTCGGTCCTTGTCGGCCACAGAGCCGTTGATGTGGTTCACGCGCGGCTGGTTCTGCACGGAGCGACAGCGATTCGCAAATTGGAGCGTGGATAAACACTCCTCATAGTGCTCCTTCATAGGGTGGATGGTCGCGATGAGGATCGTGTACGAGTTGCCACCGATACTATTCTGCAGCAGTCGCGTGAGTTTCGAATCGCGATACGGGATGTAGTTGTAGCCGCTCTCTGGGTCAAGTGACATGACCACTTTGCCGACGGCGCTGAGCGATGAGTTGATATGGAGCGCTTCTTTAAGGCGTTGTCCATCGGACTCGCTCTTCTTGAGCCGTTCGGAGCCCGCGAGATCGACCATGTTGAGCTGCCCATAAACAATTTCTTCCGTGTCGAGGTCTACCCGGACAGACCACACAGACACGTCAGTAAAAGTCCAGGAGACACCAGTAACTTTTACTTTCGCCAGCGCACTCACTCTGCTGAAAGACGTGAATCGTAAACACTGTGTGCGAACGAGAAGACACCGCATTCATCTTGGTCTCGTGGGTCGCACGCAGCTTTAGGCCGGCTTGCACAAGTGCGTCCACCTCTTCACGAGAAGTCACCGTGGCCATCGCGAGGTCTTTCACGAACACACGCCCCTGGGCGTCCTCATGGATTTCGAAATTCGCTAAAAAATAAGAAAAACAGCAAAGTTAGTTGGTCTCCTCGCATCTCAGAATGGTGCCCAAGGAAACGCGAACCCTTCTCGTAGTCGTCGTTATCGTCGCCCCTGGCGGGGTTCGAGCCGAAGCTCGACGCGGATTCTGTACGATTCATCTGCCGCTGCTCACAAAGACATCACACGATAGCACTTGATTGTGAGAATCCACAAGTCGTGGAACGACGTCGAAAACTGTAGCCCAAGCACCTGTCGGAGGAACCAGTCAGTGCTACTCGACGTCTGGAAGGACACGGGCCGACCCGATTTCTTGAGGTACTCGCGCGCGAGATCACGCACGCGATCACAGTATATCTCGAGGAAGCTCACGACCAAGGTGACTTCCTATCGTGTGAGTGGGATGATGTGAGTACGCAGTGTAATCTCTACTCTGGAGCCTCCCTGAGGAGCCTACCTTGGTCTTGCCATCTGAGCGCTCGATCATGTCAAAGAGGTACTCGATTGATCGCGGTAGCAGCCCAGCCTTCTCGCCCGGTTCGCCAAAGATACTATCACCAAATACCACCAGTGGGTCTCGTGGGCCTGCAACTCGTTGTAGAATACGCAGTGTGGTTACGACTTCATACCTGAAGGTCTTGCCCGAGCCGGTCTGGCCGTACGCGAAGCAGCAGCTATTGATTCCCTTGAGCGCATAGTCAACGAGCACCTTGCTGGTCTGAGCGCCAACAAACGATGAGCCAACGACGGTTGATCCCTTTCTCCCACCACGACATACGCCCGCACCGATTCGTAGAGCGCCGGCTGCGTCGTGTCGGTCCAGTAAATGTTGTCGAACGAGAACGCGTGGTTGCCGTACTGCATGCGCTCCGTGTCTTTGATCACAATGTTTTTCGGTGCCTCGCGCTTGCGCTCAAACATGTCCTCGGGCGGCTCGTTCCCGTCGGCGCACGGCCGCGCGCGCACGTACACCTTGACATTGGCGTTGTGGAGCAGCCGCGTGTAGTCGGTTGTGACCTTGTGGTCCATTTGCCCGGATTAACGCTCACGGTAGACACGCCACGACGACCCACTCCGACCAACTCCACGGATCCGTAGTGTGGTGCGTGTGATCCCGCGCAGCACCGCTCTGCACACCACGGCAGGAGGAAATAGCAAACCGAGCCGGACGAAAGGCTGTTACAAGGACGGCAGTTGAACCCAGAGATGGCTACACCCGCGACATCCGATCCCTTGTTATCATATACCTTCGTTTCCGGCATACTCTATATGAGAGGTTTGACAGTACGATCTCCCATCCCCAGCACCCCGAGTGGGGGAAACATTCGTTTTTGCGACCATGGAGGCCGACTTGGGCGACGGCCGCGTGCATTTCTCCGACAGCAGCGCGCCGTTCACGGGCTCGCGCCACGAGGCCGTGCTCCAGTCGCTGGGCGCCGTCGAGCAGGTGCCGATCGCTCTCCGCGTTTTTTTTTTTTTTCCTGTTACAGAACAGAGTTTTTTGTGTGTGGTGGTGGTCTGACGTTGTGTTGTGTGGCTGCTTAGAAACTCGTGAGCGCGCTGCGCACGGCCGCGGCGGCCGTGAACCACTTGGCGCCGCGCCGGTCGTCGGAGGAGAGCTCGACCATGGCGTTCAACACAGCCACGACCGAGTTCCTACAGCTCGTCAAGGAGATCCACACGGAGCTCGCGAACCACATCCACCTGGTCGCGGACTACCGCACGTACGGGCGTAGCACCTACGGCGCCGAGAAGGACGCCGCGCTCGCGCGCGAAAAAGTCAAGATCGTGCTCGAGCAGCTCCAGTCTGTGACGCGGTATCTCGATGAGCACATCGCGCCCGACGAGAACTGAATGGGCCGAACACCGACGGAGTGGAAATCGCTTTTTTATATATATATGAAGTCTTGACGGGCTCCGTGCTTGAAACGTTTCTCATTTGGTGGCAGCGGAAAAGCGCCGAAACTTCATGAAATGGCGCTCGAGTTTCTCGATCAGCTGGTTCTCGGTCGCAAAGTCCAGCGCGTCGGCTGCCGTCGCCTCGTCATCCTCTGTAGCTTCTTCATCGTACGGCGCGTGGTGGACGGATCGTGGGATAACTCGGTGTACAGCCGCATCGACGGCGTACTCGATGTCCGCAAGAGCCGTCTCACCGTCACCACCACCGTAACTTGACGTAGTATGCTGTGCTGGACGTGGCGGCATAGCGCGAACCCAGCCGTTGTCGAAAAAATGGAGCCCAACGACCTGCCGGTGGCCATCGTCGCGCAACAGCTCGTCCGCGAGCGCGGTCGCAGAGATCTGGCGCGGTAACGAGAGCAAGTCATCCATGGAGACCACAAACAACTGACTCAGGTGGCTCGCTGCGACGTCGCGATATCGCTGAAACACGAAGTGGAGCGCTGTGAGCGCGGCAAGCCACTTGAGCGACTGGGGCCGCTCGACAGCGAGCACGAACGCGAGCGGGATGAGCACCTCGTGGGTTTGTACAAGCAGCGGGAGGACGCGAGGCACCGAGTGCATGAGTGTCGTCAACGACTGCGCGGCGTGCACGAAAGGCGAGCGCATGTGAATGTACATGTCGTACTCCCGCGTGCCTCGCATCGCAGCGTACGCGGGCTCAACACTTTTGAGGAAACACAGTCCGTTTCAGATACTATTAGTCCATCAAAATGGCGTTTTTGGAAGCACACACGCAAACGTACGGATCGGCGGCGGTCGCAGCGTCGTGGATCCATTGTGCAAGCAACGCGCAAAGCGGTTTCTGAACGGAGACCAAGTAATATATAGGACCGTCAGCGTCTATCTCCTACACAGTGGAAGCACTAGACGCTACGCACCCGTGTTGATGGTCTCTGAAGCAACGAGTGCACGAGCTCAAGTCCTTCGTGAAGAAGCGGAATGCTCGTCGAGTGGAGAAGCTCCACACTCAGCGGCACGAGTTGGCGCAAATTCACTCGTCGGAAGTGGTCGTCAAAGAAGAACGAGGTCTCGCTGATGAGCTCGCGCAAGACCTGCGCACCGAAGATGCGCACAACCTCGAGTTCGTGGCGCAGCATGAACAGAATGGCGTTGTACGAGGATTCGACGCACAAGCGGTTCCCCACCATTTGTTCCAGTAGTGTCATCCGGCAGAGCGTCCACAACCGCGATTGCAAATTCACGATCGCTTTTGTGGAGCGATCCACAGTTGCGACAGCACCGCGAATCATAGACAACTCACCACCAAGGCGACTAATCTGCTCCTTGAATTCGCGCCCGCGCCGGATGATAGTAGATAGCAAGCCGTAAATTACACTCCGATGGTGCACGGAGACGCCGAAATGGTGTGGTGGGGCGTCCGTCTCCAGAATCTGAAGCAACACGCGTAGCCCATCGGCCTGGATGAATTCGCGAAGGTACAAGTAACTGTTGGACGATGTGATGAAGAGCTGCACACATGCGATCTGCGTTTCTAACGGAGCAACCCCGTCCGTCGCTTTCTGATGTTGTTGTTGCGTTTTGTCCATCCACATGACGATCCGCGGCAAAAGCAGCGAGATCTCGGACCCGCATTCGATCTCGAGTTCCCCAGTAAAACGAGCATTCTTGAATCGAGCGACAAACCATTGCAGCAACTGCGCGCGCCCGCTATAAGAAGCTACCAGCAGGTTAGGGCGGTGGGTAATCTCGAGGAGTACCCAACGCTGCGTACCTTGGTCCCATTCCCTCAAGATGGACGTTCCGCTGCGGCTGGCGAAGCTCATTGTTTGTGTTTGTTCAGTCCAACGATGTATCCCACCCCAAGCACACTCACGAACAGTCTTGGAGAGAAAATAGACTTCAGCGGGCGTTGCCATTGTTCTAAGTTTTACGGGGCAGATACACGCCACCCGCTCGCGACACCCATTGCTCGGGCTCGGGCTTGTACCCTGGCACGACGTCGCGTACGGGGCTCGGGCTGCGGTTCTCGAACCCATCGTGGGTCCACGTAATCCGGCTCACGTCTCGCGGGCGAGAACGAGATCGAGATCGACTCCGTTCCCGGTGACGCCGACCTGGGCTCGCACTACGCGACCGACCACGTCCACGACGATGGCCACGATCGCGACTACGACTGCGGCTGCGGCTACGAGAGCGTTCACGCCGACGCCTGCTTCCACGTCTGCCGCGGTCTTCATCAAGCTAGAGGCGATAAACACATTCAACAGTCAGAGACCAGGCGTGTAATTCCTTCAGTAGGCACCAACACAAACCTGTGGGCGGATCGGATCCGCCGGTGGTGGTGTGCCCCTGTAGCGCGGCGGCGTGTCGGGCGACCGCGACCGCTTGGGGTGTTTCTTGCGCTTTTCTTCGACTTTGCGGGTAGTTTTCTCCAGCGGCACGTCCCGCCCAAACTCGTCCTTCACGAACACGACGTCCGCGCGGTCGCCGTCGCTCGCGTCGCTATCGGCTGCGTGGCGCCGAGAGGCCTTTCTCTTGTCTTTCTTGTGCTTCTTGACGCTCTTTCGAGGCGACAAGGCGTCATCTCGACCGGCCGGCGGAGTTGGAGCCGGAGTCGGATCGGCGACGTCGGCGGCCGCAAAGTTCGCAAGCGGCTCGACGATCTGGCCGCTGCGGGAGACACCCACGGCCGTTAGCTGTCCACGGCTCCCACTCAGTCGCTTTCTGGCGCAAACACACACACATAAATACCCACCGCCAGTTGCGCAGCCCCAAGCTGCTGCTGGTCATGTCGAGTCGTGTGTGCCTTGCCGTTTTTCGGCGAAGAAAACTTGCACTGTTATGTTGCCGATCACCACTGTAATGTTGCTGATCGCAAAGTTGCACACGGATGTTGCGGGTCCAGACGTGTTTGGTAACTCAGTACACCATACATCAGGTCTACGGATCAGTACATTTGACGTTTTACGCGATAGTGAAGCCATCTTCGTCGGTCGCGATGGCGGCGTAGATGGCCTCGCGCAGGTTGGTCATGCCCCAGAACGTGGGGACGTCGAGCCGGTTAAAGCACGCGTGGCTCTGGAGGTACCCGTGGGTGGTCTCCACGGTCACGCCGCGCATCGTGAAGAGCGCGAGGCGCCCGTCGTAGCTCGTGAGCGAGCTGAACCCGCCAGGCGGAGGGCGCGTGGATCCCGTGGCAAAGTGGAGCAGCCGTCGTCGCTCGTCGTTGGACATCGCACGAACCACGCGCCAGAAGTTTTCGTAGCACGGGTGCAGTGCGAGAGGCTTGCGTTCTGGTGTTCCTGTCTCGAGGTACGCGATGGTGTTGGCCTCCCAGTCGTCCACATCGATCTCATCCGATCCACTGAGCAACAAGCCCAGCTCTTCCGCGTCGAACGTTGTCAATAAATCCGCCGGTACAACTTCATACAAGCCCGTGAGGAACGCGAAGAGTTGGCTCTGGACGCTCTCAAAAAGCAGATACTTGAGCTTGCGGTCGACGTATTCCAGCTTGTTGGCATCCGTCACGGCCACCTCACTGCCTCCGGTGACCAGTTCCACGACTTTCAGTTTGCCGTCAGGGAGCTTTTCCACGACCGTGAAGTCCAGACCAAGCGCATCCGCTCCGTCGTTGGTTAGTAGCCACTGGAGATTCTTGTATATCTCCGCGTCAAAATACTCCAAGTCTTCAAACCCGACGGGTAACCCTAGGATGATCTTGAGCAGTGGAGATGCCAGTTGGAAGCCAGTCACGTTGCCATCGAGAAGCGCGCGGCCGATCAGGCGACCAGCCACTAGAAAGTGTGCCAAGTGTGCCTCGCCTACTAGTTCGCGTGAGTGTGGGTTGAGGTAGAATGTCTGGTCGCGTGGGTCCACGCAAGTGAAGATTCCGGCCTGCGGCGTGACCAATGTCTTGTTGAGTTCACCAATCCACTCACGATAGAGCGCACCGGCGTCGATGCCGGGCTCGCCGACGAAGTCGACACGGATCGGATAGCAAGCTTGGTCGGCAGTCATGGTAGCAAGGGCTTCGACACTGTGGGCCCACAGACGATCGCGTATGATGCTGAAGTGTGCGACGAGTGGGGTCGCTGAGTCATTTTTCTCCTGCATCAGACTTGCAACTGATGTCATGAAGTCAACGAGCTTCGCCGGGTACTCGAGTGAAACCTTACTGGCGGCACTTGCTGTGGTGGATGTTGTGAATGCCACGTGAGTGGGATCGGAGTCGTTCACGTCAGCAATGCTCACGGTAGTAGCTTCGAAATCTGACTGCAAGGCCGCCACAACGTTCGCCAGCGTGTTGTCGGGCTTCTCTGGCTGCTCGACTTGGCCACCTGCTTGGTCACCCGTTTTCTCCGCAAGACCATCATCATGGTCGACTTCAACAGTAATCTCCTCGGGCTCTTCCTCCACCTGTGATGCGACCTTAGCTCGGGAGGTTGTGCTGGATTGGAGTACATAGCACGGGAAATCTGGCAACGACGCATCTCGCGTCTGGGGGTCGTACTGCCACACTACCTCACCTCGCTCGTTCAGTCGACGCACCCATTCCCTGCGACGTCTGCCCACCCACACTGTCAGAACCCACGAAATGTGTTGATCATCCACAAATCTCGGACCGTACCGAACACGTCGCTGCCGACTGGAGAGGCCCTTTGTGGGCTCCACGTCGCCGGCCGGTGACGCCGGCAGAAAGCGGCCAACCCCATAGCGCGGCGGGTGAGGCAACGGTGCGCCACACAAAGAGCACGACGCGTCTTTCATTTGCGTCGTGTTGGCAAAGTCGCACACGGGACACACGCGGGGCGCCCGCGCAGCTTCCCTATTAGGACACCATTTTCATTGAGAAGAACCCCATCCACTACCCCCACGCCATGGCACAATATCCACGAACCGTATGGCCAGCGCGATGCGGCGCTCGAGCGCGTTCGCGGCCTCGCGCACGCTCGGGCTGCGCAGCGCCTGGTAGACATGGAGGTTGCGCGGCGACGTGTCGACGCAGAGCCGGCGCAGGAAGAACCAGCTGAAGAACGCGCCGGCCAGGCAGAGCAGCAGGATGGACGCGACCGAGAGGGCCATCGCGAATGTCGAACTGGACGCGACACGGAAGGAGCCCCTCTCACGGCGCGTGGCAGTGCTGCGTGCCGGCAGAACACGCCATTGGGAGGAGGAGGAGCCTTTGTTCTTGGGTGGCCGAGTCCTACTCCTCCTTCTGCCCAGCATGGTGGCACGACATCGCACTGTATGGGGTTATGCTTTTATACAGAGCAATGTGACATAACATCCACAGACTATAGGAAACATAAATAAAAAGGTATTTCATTATAGAAGGTCATTGTCGCGCACGGAAACTTCAAGATGTGTGGACCCACCCACACGGCGTCTCTTCGCGTGGTCTTCTCCCCCCGCTTTCAGCACTTCCCCATGGGTCCGCGCGTGGCGCCGCCCGTGCCGTCCTCGCGCCAGCGCCGCTCGTCGCGCAGCAGCGACCCGCGCCGCCTCTCGGGCACACAGGCGCGGCGCTCCTCGTCCGAGTGGTTGCTGTACTTTGACCCGCGCACGGCGCTCGACCCGCACTCGCCGTTCCTCAAGGCCTGGCACCAAGTGTTGCTCCTCGCGGTCGTCTTCGAGTGCTTTCTGCTCCCGTACGCGGTCATCTTCGTGCCGGCGTACGACGCCCATGCGCGGCTCCCGCCGCTGCTGCTGCGCCGCGAGTTCCAAGTGTTTTACGGCGCCGAGGCGTTGTTCCTCGTCGACTTTTACGTCAAGCTCAACACGGGCTTTTACGAGGACGGCAACATCTACCGCGACGCGTCGCGCGCGCGCACCAAGTACCTGTTCTCGCCGGGCTTTGTGCTCGACGCGCTCGCGATCGTGCCGTTCGCGCTCGTGCTCAAGTCCGGCGTCACGCCCGTGTGGCTCGAGTGCCACAAGTTTGTCCGGCTCTGGCGCGTGCCGCAGTACTTTGCGACCGTCGAGGACCTGTACGCCAAGTTTTTCGTGACGCTCAAGATCGCCAAGGTCGTCGTGGTCTCGGCCTTTATCACGCATGTGCTCACGTGTGCCCGCGTGTCGTTTGGCGTGCGCACAATGAGCGGACCGGACGAGCTGTGGCTGCCATCGCCAAACCACGTCAGCTCCATTTACCTGCGGTCGTTGTTCTGGACCTTTGGGCTGCTCACCGGTGTGTACGAAGGCGAACTGCCGCGGGCCTCGGGGGAGTTTGCCTTCTCCATCGTCGTGTTGCTCGCCGGATTCTTGCTGTTTTCGTATCTGTGCGCGGTTTTCTTTGTGCTTTCCAAAAGCGAGCACGCCAAAGGCACGGTGGCCGAGGCAAAGCTAAACCAGCTCAAGCATGTGCTGTGCTACTACCGGGTCCCGGAAAACCTTCGAACCCAAGCTGTCGAATACATGAAGCGCTACCATACGGACGCGGAATCCAACAACCGCGAAGTCGTCAAGCTTTTGTGTCCATCCATCGCAAGAGACGTCCAAGTCGAGCTGCTTCGAGACACTGTCTCGTCGATCCCACTTTTCAAAGGATGTAGCAGCCAGTTCATCATCGCGCTCACGAGCTTGCTCGAGATGGTGTCGTTGCCGACCGACTTCGAACTGTTTGCGACTGGCGACCCCGGCGACTGCATGTACGTAGTCAACTCGGGCACGCTCCACATCTTAGTCGGCGGCACACGCGTTCGAGAGCTCAAGAGTGGAAGCTTTTTCGGCGAGGTTTCCGTGTTCTCAAAGCGTCCACGGTCAGCGACCGTCGTCACGGCCTCCTATTGCTCCTTGTACAAACTCTCGCGCTTTCACATCGAACGTGTGCTCGAAGGGTATCCGCAGTACGCCGAGACTATAGCGCTGGCCGTTGACGCTATCCTCAGTCAGCATCCCTCGTCAAACAGTGGAACATCCGCAAAAGGGTTCGATCCGAACGACTTTATTTTGACGACACTCTTCCAAGATCCAAACGAGATAACACCGACTCCGACACTCAAATCACCACAGTCCACCCCTGCTACGAGTTCATCAGCGACGAAGAGGCGTCTCAAACAGCGGCGTTCCTTAAATGCGCCCGACGATGAACCTAAAGATCAAAAAGTCAAGAAGCCTGTCCAGTCAAAGCGACCTCAGATAGGGCGGAGCAAATCAGCTCTGAATGTTTCGATCGCAAGGCGCGAGCAACTGTCTGCTATCAGTCGCCGCTCTGAGCGTGAGAAAACAGAAGGTGGCAATACCGAGGCGCCGGACGAGCAGGACACCAAACACGAAAAAGCCGATTACATCGACCATTCGCCTACCCACGTTCCTCGACCGACGCTCCAAAAGCGTAGTCAGTCATTTTTCTTCAAGCGCAACGATGACCCCATTGAGAACACGACAGACCTACTACCAGCATCCCAACGAACGTCTTTGGCTATCGATGCCATGCAAAATTTCTACGATAACCTGTCGAAACTGCTGATCAAGAAGCGCGAACAACAAGGCGATCAGTTCGCGTGGTTGTCGAAGCTGTTGCTTCGTGCGCCAATCTTGCGTGCTTCAAAGTTGCGTCGGTGGTGGCTTGCCGTTCTCCAGTTTGTGCTCTTCTTCCACTGGCTTACGATCCCTGCACTTCTTGGTTTTGATCTTCTCCGAGCAAACGTTGCGACAACATGGTACTTCCAGCTTGCCAATGTGTGTATGGATCTTGTGCTTTGGGCGGACATGTATGGGATGGCGAACTTGGAGTTGCCTGTGTACAGCCGAGACGATCAAACGAAATCGCTATCGACAACTCAACTAGCTGCTCGCTACATGTGGAGCAAAGACTGTATCGCTGATGCGGTATGCATACTGCCATATCAGCTAATTGGATATGCATCAGGGTCCACGAAACTTGCAATCTTTTTGAGCATCCCTCGGCTTGGGCGAGCTTGGCGACTGCGCCAGCATTGGCGAGAGTGGCGTGTGTATCACCGTCACGCCCCGGCCGAGTTTGCGAATTCTTCGATCGAAAACAGTCAACCGCCAGCTGAGCACTGGAGCCAGACTCACCAGCTTGTTGCGCTCTGCGTCATTGTTTGTATCTTTCACCACGTGGTTGCGTGCACCTACTTCGCACTGACGTCTTCCGAGGGATTCTCAAGCCAAACCGACGATTCGGGCTGGCTTCCATCCACGGATTTCGACCCCACGGTCAACCCTTGGAGACTTTCAGTTGCATCATTGTTCATCCACCAATACACTCGAGCGCTGATCTTTGCTGCGACAACGCTGACGACTTTAGGCGAGACCCTCGAACCCCAGAGTGACGTCCAACTTATCTATGCCGTGACATGTATGGTGCTTGGCCTGCTCTTGTCAGCACTGCTTGTTGACGTCGTCCACACGCGATTTACAGCGGCAACGGTTGAGCAGCGCGAGTTTTTGGTAACGCGCGCAAGAATCCAATCGTTTTTGCGGTCTCAAAACGCACCCACCGAGATCATGCACAGAGTGAACGCTTTCTTGGACTTTTGGTGGAGCTCCCATCGAGGAGCCATCGCAAGCGATCTCTTACAAGATCTCCCAGATTCTATCAGACGTGAAATCATGCGAGCCATGTGTGAACCAGCTGTGCAGACACTGTCGTTACTTCCGGATGTGCGCCCTGTATTGGCAGAGCTGGAGAAAGTGTTCATCGACAGTATCGATTTCATTTTATACGGTCAAGGCGAAATAATCTACCGACAAGGCGACTACGCAAGTGGTCTGTTCTTCCTGCTTGATGGGGAAGTGTGTATGATCGCCGATGGGAGTGTTCCTCGCAGTATTCCAAAGGGTGGCTTCTTTGGGACAGCTTCGTTGCACCTCAGTGAATCGTCTGTGAGCTACGCAGAGCGCATGACTGCTATTAGTGGCTGTATCTTGCTCTTTGTATCACGTGAGCGGCTCGAGTCAATGCACAAAACGTTCCCAACACTGTCCATGGCCCTCAAGGCGCTCGAGAAAAGGATTATCGATTCCAAATTAGTCCGAGCGCATGCGCTCGAGTCTCGACGAGGTAGCGTTGCTGCGTCCATGTCCGATCGTCTAGGAGTGGGTACCCCAGCGCATCGGTTTCCTCGGCTATGGTCGCTACTTGCGAAGATTTTCCAGATTGACGATGAAGATGGCGAGATTTTATTCGATCCGGACTCGTCTACTTCTGAGGTGTGGCAGCTGTGGGTTGCATGCGTTACCGTGTTTCAGTGTTTCAAGGTGATTTATGAGGTCTGCTTTGGAGTTTCCTCGAAGCGTGTGTTGATTTCAGAAAGTGTGACAGTACTCTGTGAGGTATGCTTCGTCTTGGATATGTTTTTTCGCGGTAGGCTTGGGTACTACGAGTACGGCAACAAGATCATGGATCGCGCTCACATCCAGCGACGATATTTTCGATCAAGTGGATTTGTAGCCGACGTGATTGCAATGGTTCCACTCTACGTTGTCAACTGGTTCATTTCTTTCGCTGGCAAGAGCCACAAGCGTGTGGAGCTGCTGAGTCTGAACAAGCTCACTCGGCTACTTCGGGTTAGGAAGACCATTGCCGCTGTGGAGGCGCAGTACTTGAACCGAACGCTTGAGCTGCGACTAATGAAGATTGTGTACTACACCTTGATGCTCGCGCACACCCTCGGGTGTATCTGGTTTAGCTTCGGGATTGCATCCACGGTAGGATCTTCATGGATTCCTGACGCCAAGCTACAACATGCCAGTGGTGCGGTTCAGTATCTTTCTGCGATATTCTGGTCGTTTGGTGTGATGACCGCATCCACCACCAGTGCGCTACCACAGACACCATTACAGTCACTTTTTGCCGTTGTGACAATGCTCAGTGGGCTCGCCCTCTTTGCCTACATTGTCGGTAACTTGGCTGATGTCATCGAGCTTCGAGGCGCTGATACACGTGATTTCAATTCTCAGTTATCCTCTTTGCGGCATCTGTTGACGCATTTTGCGCTGCCAGAAAACCTGCAAGACAAGCTCAAGACATACGTGTTCTTTCAGCGATTCCACTCCATCACACAGGAGCACGTCCTCGAGAGTTGTCTACCGCCGTCGTTGCTGACAGACATCCGCCTTGTCCATTTGCAGCCAATGATCGTGAAAGTCGCATTCCTCGCGGGCATGGAAGGTTCAGTGACTCGCATGCTTGTCTCCCAGTTCCAACAAGTGATTGTCGTCAAAGACCAGCACGTATGTCGATACGGCGATATTGGCAGTGACATGTTCTTTGTGTTCACCGGTGTCGTCGATGTGTTCGTTCCTGCGTCCACACTTCATCGCTTGAGTAGCGAAACTGCGACGACCGGAGGTGCGATTGCGAACTCTGTGAAACCAAACAGTACCGACGAAGGAGGCAAGGCCAGTTCTGCGAGTCAGACATTTTCGTCTCCTCAGCTGTCGTCGTCGTCACTCCTGGGTCTGACGAAGATGAAAAAGGTGAATGAGCTGACACCCGGGAGCTACTTTGGGGAAATCGCACTCTTCACGAGCAAGCCGCGGACAGCAAATGCTCTCGCCCGTACGTCCTGTGTATTGTACAAGTTGTCTCGTCGGTCGCTGGAACTTGTCTTCGAGCGATACCCCGCGTGGAAGAAACGGGTACTCAAGATTGTCAGCATCCAGCAGGAGCAACAACATTTGCGTAATCTTTACATGGCTGAGCAACAGCACGATGAGAATCGCTTGCAGCAGATGAAAAAAGACCAAGAAAAGTCTATGCCCCAGCCGTCCGAAGTGGCTCAACCATTATCTCCCCGGCGTTTGGGCGAGCGAATCGCTCAAAGTTCTAGACGACTCGTGAAGAAAATGTCGAAAGCGAGTAGTGAAGCAAAGATACAACTTCCATCATCCACATCACCTGGAGTTGCATCCCAGTCACCACGAGGGCTCACGGGAGCCGCAGCAACGAGAATCGCTCCTCTGGCCACATTGCCGGGGGCAGAGGTGATCCCGCCAACATTGCCGGTCACGACGGGATCACCGACTTTAGCCAACGATAAAACGAAATCCCCACGTTCTCCACAAAGTACCACCTCATCAGCCCCAATCAAAGCAGGTGCCAAGCCCAAGGCGAGCAAGCCAGCACAGTCAGACCTATGGATCGACAAGCTGCTTGAGTGCACGGAAGTGCAAAGTAGCACCCACGTTCTCTGGCTCCACGTGGTGGTGGTAGCGACGCTGTTCATGGCGGTAGCAATCCCTTTCCAGGTTGCGTTCGATATCAAGTGTTACAATGACAGCGAAGGGAAGCTGGTTCATGTCGTGTTGCCCATGGTGACTCGAGCACTGACTCACGTGTGTGAGCTGATCTTCGCGTGGGACATCTGGATGAATTGGAACATGAAAGAGTCTGTTTCATCGATGGAGCTCTACGA
Source organism: Pythium rishiriense (assembly GCA_023335895.1). Classification (NCBI taxonomy): domain Eukaryota; phylum Oomycota; class Peronosporomycetes; order Pythiales; family Pythiaceae; genus Pythium; species Pythium rishiriense. Next base: position 54,286 of record JAADVT010000082.1, read on the forward strand.
GACGCGCCATCGCGAAGCATACCAGCGTCAACGAAGGCTTTTGTGGGACGCGCTCTCGGCATTTCCGTTCGATCATTTCATTGCCGATTTCTACGTGGCTCCGTGGCTCAGGCTGAACCGCTGTCTCAAAGTCGTGAATTTCCAACATTATGTTGACGAGATCTACCGGCGTAGTGTACGTTACGAGCAGACTCGCTTTGTCGCGCGTTGGTTATTGTTCTTGGTGTCGATGTACTGGTGCTCCTGCGCCTACTTTGTCGTTGCCCAGTATACGACGACAAACCCCACGAACTCGTGGTATCAATGGTCTCCACCAGCGATCTGCTTGCTAGATAATGGCCACGAACACAGTCATCAACACAATATGCCAGGCCAAAGTATGTACGTCTCGCCTGTGGAACAACTCGCAATGCTCTTGGAGCGAAGTTTCTTTTTTGCCGTTACAGTGTTCGTGAAAAAAGGGAAAACCTTTGCTCCAGAGAACGAAGCGCAACTGCTGTTCACGCTGTCGATATCGTTTGTTGGAATGCTCGCAATGGCGATCATGATCGGAGAAGTCGCGCAACTGTACGTGAGCTACATCAGCAACGAGGTCGAGTTCCGTCACCACCATACCGCGCTGGGTAAATACTTAGACCGGTGGCGCATCAAGGGCAAGTTACGCCAGCGGTCGCAGGCATTTCTTTCTAGCCTGTGGAGTTCCAACCGTGGCGTTGATTACCAGGCAATCTTGGACGATATCCCTGTGGAGATCCGGAACGATGTCGTCCTTCACGTCGGCAAGGCGTCGTTTGAAGGGTTCGTTTCGAAGTGTTTCAGCCCCCTGCTCCCGATGAGCATGTCTAGCAAGCCTGAACTCGAGGCGGTCATTCAGGCCATCGCACAGCAGCTGAAGTACGAGGGCTTCCCTCGTGACGAAAATGTCATTGTCGAAGGAAGCATCGCCAAGGAAATGTACTTTGTCGTGAAAGGTCTCCTTATCTCAAGGTCATCTGCTGAGTCGACGATCGCTGCCGCGCTCGCGTCGCCACCGATGGGCCCGGACGACTCGATTTCCGTGCTCCCACGAGAAGTGCGACTGGCTTCCGGTGACTTTTTCGGCGAACGAGGCTTGCTCGGGTACGCGGTGAGTCGGTGTGTAGTGCGAACTGTGCGCGCGTGTGACCTGTTGTCGCTATCGTCGGAGGCACTGCTTGGGGTGCTATTGTCTCGACCCGTGTTTCAGACTGCGCTGGGGATCGCTGTCGAGGCCTACCGTGATATGACGAATATGCTGCGAGAAAAATGCCAGTATCTAGACGCAGATGCGATGGACGCCGCCGCTTTGCTTGGTCTCTCAACGCCGGATGAGCCGTGGGGGGAAGTGCTTCTTAACGTCATCGAGAAACGCCAAAGCAAGTGGCAGGATCAATGGCAGGCTGGCGAGCTCACGGCCCACCAGTTCAAAATACTAGCCCCAATCCGAGAGTTGACCCAGCCCGACATGTGTCGACGCATGTTCGACAACTTGTTGCGCCTGATCTTGCCGCACGGATCCCTCTACGCGCGTGTCGCATCCGTGCGAAACAAGGCGAGGGACTTCCACTCGACCCATGAAACGGGTGGCGACATGATGACCTCGGCGACGGACTTTCACGAAAACCTGCCCGTGATGATGAGTGCGACTCGCATGCATAGTGGCTGGAGCGGTATTTCGACCGTGTCGAGCAGCGATAGTCGCAACTTGTCCTCTCCACGTCGCGACATGTCGTCGTCGCGGCGTGTGCAGTCACGCAGTCGGATGGTCGGGCCATCACTCACAGCTAAGATGCTCCCACCGACCAACTGACACACAAATCTCCTAGAGTAGCCGATACGCATACAACGTGTTTGTACAGATTATCTATTCGATGCCGTCATGGCGTCAGAAATACCAAAGCGTGGCGCGTAGCTTCTTGAATATTCCATTATATTACGCAGTTGTGAATCCAAAAGCGCGACTCGACAGCACGGCAGCTAGTGCAAACTTCATCTCACGCTGGTCAAGGTGTAGCGGCAGGTCGAGGCGGTTGAAGCACGCGTGGCTGCGAATATATCCTTTCGTTCGCGCCGGGTCCACGCCCTTGAGTGTGAAGCGGCAGAGTCGTCCGTCGTAGCTAGTCAGCGCGCTGAAGCCGCCCGGAGGCACACGCGTGGCGCCCGTTGCAAATTGCAGCATGCGGCGTCGGTCCTCGGTGGACAGCGCACGAATCGACGTCCAAAAGTTTGCGAGCGCGGGGTGGTCGACGAGGTTCTTCGACGTGACTGTATTGCGTTCCCAGTCGTCCACGTCGATCTCATCGGAGCCCGAGAGCACGTAGTCGAGTTCTTCGGCGTCAAACAGTAACAGCAGCTCAAACGGAACGACCTCGTAGAGTCCCTTGAGGAACGCAAAGAGCTGCTGCTCAACGCTCCCAAAGAGAAGATACCGCAGCTTCAGATCGACGTAGTCGCGCTTGTTTGCATCGGTGACGTCGATGTTACTTCCACCTGGGAGGAGCTCGACCGTTCGAGCAGCCCCCGAAGGCAGTTTCTCAGTCACGGTGAAATCAAGGCCAAGTGTATCGACACCGTCATTCTCCAAGAGCCACGTGAGGTTCTTGTGCACTTCGGGATCAAAGTAAGCGAGGTCACCCACATCCACGGGCAGCCCCAAGATGATCTTGAGAAGTGGTAGTGCCAAGTGGAAGCCCGTGACATTCCCCTCGAGCAGTGCGCGGCCGAGCAAGCGACCGGCTGCGAGGAAATGTGCCAAGTGGTGCTCGCCGAGGATCTCGCGCGACAGCGGGTTGAGATAGAACGATTGGTCTGTTGGGTCAACGCATGTAAAGACGCCAGCCTCAGGTGCCACGATCTTGTCGTTCAGGAGGAGAAACCATTCGCGGTACACGCCGCCGGCGTCGATGCCCTGTTCCTCGGCAAAATCCACGCGGATTGCCGCGCGCGCCTGCGTGGGCGTCATAGTCGCGATTGCGTCGATTGAGTCGGCAAGTACCGTGGCACGGTTCACTTTGAACCGTGAAATGTTACGCGTGTTGCTTTCCTGCTCATGGGTCGCATTGAGGAAGATCGCCGTCGACGCTGTGATGAACTGCGCGAGCTTGGTGGGGAAATCGAGCTGGGCGCTCGTGACCGTGTCCTTGATATCCTGCGTGACACACGACGCCGCGCGTGTGGCAAGCACAGAAAGTGCTGTTTGGATGGGCTCAGCCCCACGCGTGGGCGAAATGACCATCGAGGTATCCTTAAGCTCGCGCTCTAGCGCTGCCGCTGCCTGTTCAGCTGAATCCACGGGGATGACGATAACGATCGGCTCCAGTTGAGCCAACGCTCCGTCTTCAGGTTCATCTCGAGCGGCGTCGTGGGTTGAAACAGTTGCGTTGGGATCCACCCCGCGTCGATAACGAAGCAGATAGAATGGGAACTTGGAATCGGCCGTCTCGGCGCCAGACTTGTGGACCCACACGATGGACCCGTCGTCTGCGACGCTCCGCACCCACTCTTTCCTTCGACTACCAAGATGCACCCCAAAACGTTCAGTATTGGAACGGTCCCGACATCCGATAGAAAGCACTCGCGACTCGACCGTACCGCACGCGTTGCTGGCGGAATGTCAGCAGCTTGGCACCCGTTGCCGGGGGTTTTGTCTTGCCAGTTCTCTTGTCGACCATGTTTGCGCTGCAAATAACGCACGCGACAGCGCGTCGCGGGTTCGTAAACTCACACTGCGGGCAGAGCCGACTGCCGGCACGCGCCTCACTGTGCCATTCCAAGCGGAGACGATCAGTGGATCGCCCACGATGGATCAGTAAACAGAAACCACAGGACCACGCACCGCACAGCGACCTCGACGCGGCGCTCGATCGCATTCCCGCCCACGCTGTCGTCGCTGCTCGTACCAAAAAACCAAGAACCAAAACCGTCAGTCGAGGACTCGTCTCCCAGTCCGTGGCAGTCGTCCTACGCAGCCTGACCCGTGGAGCAGTGGCGCGCGGAGCTGCGAGCGCACGTTGCGACGCGTGAGCTCTTCCTGGACGATGCCGGCGGCGCAGAAGAGCAGGATGGCCCCGAGGGCGACGAGACCCAGCACAAAGAACTCGTTGCCCATGAAGAAACCGGAGGGCGTTCTGTTCTGTGATGCCAAGCAATCGGGCGCGCGCGCCGGTTTTCTTGCGCATCCAGATGTGCGCGACCTGCATTCCTCGTGGGTTTTGTTGGACCTCTTCGTGGTGACTGGACCTTGTTTTGATATTCTCTGGACTAATATAGATACGAACTTTCCAAAACAAGGTGGGAAAAATCAAGACGAGCCGTGGATGACTATGCCTACAGCAACTCTTCTCCACTTTAAAACCTCTCAAAAATATTAGGTTTAGGTGTTGATGAGCTGGGATTGGTGCTCTTGCAACTCACAACAACGCCGCGGGCAACTCAAAGGTGGGTCAATCAACTCCTCACGAATGGTCGAGCAACTCAAAAGCAGTCACAACGGTAATTTTCATTTTTGTGACACAATTCACCCGAAATATTTCAACCAATAAATTTCAAAGAGTGAATGATCAGTGTAATAAACCGCATGAAGTTGCTCTGGAAGTTTTAAAAGTTGCACGAGAAGTTTCAGAAGTTGCACACGAGTTGCAAGCTCGCCAACTGAGTTGCAACCAAGTCACACAAAGTTACCGGAACAGCGTTAGTTTTCGTTGACAGAAAAGAGAAGAGTTTGGGAAGCGAACTGGGGAGAACCAGGCCGCCGATTCTTCCAATTTCGTCGTGGTCAACGACCAGGTCGTGGCTCTGCGGAGACTATCAGCAGAGCTTGAGAGTATGCTGGTTTCTCCAGATCGCGCCGCAGCTGTCGGCGCTCAAGGTGCTCGTTATGTGAGACGACGATATGCCGGAGGGCGTCGACTGCAAGGTGCCATCTACTCGCTCTGCGACTTCCTCAAGATCGGCGAGACAGTAGAGACGGCGCTCGTGGATGCACGCATCACCGCACAGCAGCCGGACTTCTGCACCACGCTCATCTACACGTCGGGCACCAC
>JAADVT010000820.1:0-14673 GCA_023335895.1 Pythium rishiriense
GTTGATCCAAAAGTACTCCAAGCTGCGGTACTTTACGGACATGGAGCTGGGCAAGTTCTTGGACCGCATGAAGGCGCAGGGCGTGCTCGAAGACACGATCATCGTGATCGTTGGGGATCATGGCCAGAGCCCCGAGATGGGATTATCCAAGCCCATCCTGTACCAGACCGCCGTGACACACGTCGCGAGCACGCTCATCGCTGAAGGGCGCCTCGGCGAGTACGCCGGGATGTTGTTTCAGGACGCGACCCACCACTACGACCTGCTCAACACGCTTGCCGATATCGTGGGTGTGCCCGAGGAAGGCTTTCTCCAGACGGGCGTGGGCCGTTCGCTCAAGCGCAAGATCCCGTTTGGCGAGCGGCTCGTGTACAGCAACAACCCGATGAAAAAGTTGTCGATCGTGCGCGGCCACGAGCGCTTTGTGTACGACCGCACGAGCGACGACACGGGCCTGTTTGACACGGTTCGTGATCCGCTCGAGAAAAACGACTTGCTCCCGACACGACCAAGTGACGAACGTGCCAGTTGGCAGGCCATGCGTGCCGCTGGGCGGGAGCTGAACGCATACTTCAAGCGTCGGTGGGACCAAAAGTGCCTCGCGGCCGTGACCTGCTAGTAGTGTGACAGATAGTTTTAATAGTAACTCGTAATTAGGAAAGAGTATTCGGATGGTCTACGAGTTGTGGTGCTTCTTTGTGTGGCAGTCGATCTGGGCGAGGCACTTGTAGCGCCAGCGGTCTTTGAAGTAGGCGTTGAGCTTTCGCCCGGCCGTGCGGATCGCGAGCCACTCGGCTCGCTGAACTTCGCTTTGCGAGGCCATGAGATCCTTCTGCTCGTACGGGTCCGAGACCGTGTCGAAGAGCCCGACGGCGTTCGAGAGCCGATCGTACACGAACCGCTCACGGCCTCGCACGACCGACATTTTCTTGAGCGGGTTGTTGCTCCACACAAGCCGCTCGCCAATTCCTGCGTCCCGCTTGAGCGAACGGCCGACGCCTGTTTGGACGAACCCTTCGTCGGGGACCCCCACAATATCGGCGAGGGTGTTGAGCAAGTCGTAGTGTGCGACGGCATCCTTGACCATCGTGCCGGCGTACTTTCCAAGTCGGCCCTCGGCGATCAGCGCGCCGGCGACGTGGGTTTTGTCAACTTCCTCGGAGCGTGGGACGTTTTCGTCGTGCTCTGGGTTCTGTCCGTGGTCACCGACAACCACGACAATCATGTCCTTGAGTAGCCCCTTGGCTTCCAGTGAATCGAGAAACTTGCCGAGCGCCATGTCCGCAAAGTAGCGTAGCTTGGCGTACCGCTTGATCTTGGCGCACTGGAGCTGCCCATCGCAGAGCGGCGAAAAGTCGGGCAGCTCGACTGCGTCAAACCACGAGGGGTACGACTCCCAGGGCATGTGGCTTGAGATCGTGTAGTGCGCCATGAAGAACGGATGGCGCGGCATACCGCGGCGCATGAAGTCTTCCTGCTTCTTGACCTTGGTCTGGATCAACACGCTGAGAATTTCAAATACCAAGTCGTCATGGACTCCCCACGCGAATCCCCGGTGGGCGTCGCCCATCCAATCCGAGTTACGTACTCCCAGATGAGCCTCGGCAAGCTTCCGGAACGTCTCGGCATCCAGCACCGAGTCGAACCCATGGGACGGAAGGAACTTGTTCCACTGATCGTAATCTGTGCGTGTTCCCGTCGCGAAGGCTGTCTCATACCCTTTCTGCCGGAAAAACTGGGGTAAGCCCGCCAACGGAACGTCCGCGCGGCCGTTCGTGGTGCCCGAATTGGCTATCGAATCCAGCGGCACCTGGCCGAAGAGAATGCTCTCCAGCGAGCGGCTCGTTTGCCAGCTCGACCACATGTTGCTGAACGCGATGTTCCGTTTAGCCCATCGATCGAACTGGGGGGTAAGTCGCACGCGATGCGGCTGGCTCTCAAGCAGCGCATCCACAGCCGCCGCCTCGGCGAGGTACTTTGAGTCGGCGGCGCGGAAGGACTCGACCGCGATGACGAGCACGTTGGGCAAGTTGTTTTGATCGACCTGCACGTCAAACGCGAGCGGGCCCTTGAAGCCTGTCGTGCGACGGAAGAGCGAATCGGCCCGGAAGAGCGAGTATTCCTCCGTCTCGGTGTGGATGTAGTCGGTTGCATCCGTGAGCTTGGCTTCGACGGCACTGCGCTGGAATTCAGATTTGAACAAGACGCGAAACCATTGGTCGAGTGTCGCGTTCAATGCTATAGCACCAACCGTGGGGCCGACAAAACCCCCCACGGCGACACGCGTTGCGAGGGTGAAGAACACGAATCCAAAGCCGAGCATCGCCCAGTGTCGTTTCGACACAACTCTCACCCAGACTTCACGCGCTGGTGCGTCTTTGTCCAGTTTCCCAATCAATACGTCCCCAGGTGACTCGATGTCTTTTTCGACTTCTTCCGCCACCAGCAAAGCCGATGGCTGGACAAGTGCCTTGTCGTCGTGGAAGAAGTTGATTTGGGCCAGCAAACGTGTCGGTGACCACAACGTCAGATCGATCCAGATGAAGTACACAACCGAAAACACGAAAGTTGCGGCTATCGTGCCGACCACTGTGTGGATCGCGAGCTGCTTTTCGCGCGGCGTCACTTCCAGGTGTGAGGCCAGGGCGTGCTCGCGCACGTAGGCGACGAGCAGGTCGGTTGAGAAGCGGATGTGGGTCGTGCGCACGAGCAGCATGTCGGCGGCAAACGGCGCAAACCACAGCGCCGTGATCATAAACACCACGTAGACGTGCACCAACACACTCAAGACGGCCATGACCCCACTGCACGACCGCCCAAAGCCTCGCAGCACCACTCGTTCCAGACCACGCCCACACACCTCGAGAACGTACAGCGTCGCGAGCAGCAGCGTCGTCGCCACAAAGTCTTCACACCACGCGAGCGCTATGCCGCTCAAAGCCGTAAAGATTGAGCGCTCGGAGAGATCCGCGTACATGGCCACGACTGCCGGCAGCGCCACAAGCTTGGCGAGGCTGTAAAAGCCCATGGGGATGGCGTACGCTGCGATCCAGTGGAGCCACGGGTGGGTCGCCCACGCATGCTCCACGCGGCTCACAAAGCCGGGCGCCATACGAGCCGAAGAGATCAAAAGGCACAATGTCCTACCGTGGGTGAGAGGAAGAAGAGTGTGGTCAAAGATACTTTAGTATGTGTGCTAATCTTATGCAGGCTTTCACGCGAAGGAGTAGGGTTCCGTTGACGCGGAAGAAGCGAAATATCATATTTCGAAGGCTATATACAATGAATTCTACCCAGATGTGCCTTCAAATTGGAATATAAGTATTTGTTTAGGGAGGCAATCCTCATCCCAAGATAGCATTGGATGCAAAAGGATACAAGACCCCAACGCACGCAGTCCATTCGCAACAGACGAGCTCAGTCTCGTTTTCTCCTTTCGTTCCATCGTGGTGGCACTCATGCCTTTCCATAGCGACACTGCGGAAAACTAGCATCAAGGCGTCATGTCTTGGTGGGTTTGAAAACAACGCAGCGCTCAGCGGTGATCAATCCCTGATATGTACACAGTGCACGGCCGTGAGAAGCCGAGCAGAGACGCCCACAGCTATGTGTGTCTCCAGAGTACGCCCTGAACAGCTTCTATTTTTCATCGAAGTTAAATTTAGGATGCGAGGCGTTGGATGCCGTCTCTCGGCTCCCCAGCGATATTCTAACTAGTCTCTCGCCTTGCGTGAAAACAGTTCGTGTTCAAGAATAGAGGAGGCTAGGCTGTCGTTTCGACCGACATCTACGATGTTCCGATCGTGAAGCGGAAGAGTGCGTTTAGTGTAGCGTTTACTGCGACAGCCGAGACCAGCGGACTGGCGTCTCTTGATATCGCACAAACGACAACAGACACAAGAGCATACACCGCGACAAAAATGCACGAGCCGAGAAGGTAGCGAGACCGCGACCGCGACTCTACACTTGAATCTATAGGCGGCGTAGTGATTCCCAGACTCGGGAGGTTGAGGGCTGAATCTGCGACGGACTCACTGCCTTCGCTTATGCTGCTGGGAGCGGATACGATCGTAACGTTGACTTGATCCATCTCGCCACCACTGTCAGGATCTCCAGGTGATGGATGCACCTCCACTTCCACTAGAGGTGAATTGTAGCCCGAGAAACCGAGGTGAAGATATGTGGGCGTCAAGTAGCTCGTCTCGGAAGGTTTTCGACCGCGACCGACCCGGAAAGACGGTAGACAATCTCCAGTTTCGACGACACACGCAAATACGAGGGTGACGATGGTGCAGTATACCGCAGTTGCGATAACAGTGATCGTCACAAGGCTGGGTTCGTGCTGGGGCTCCTGGTGTCGATCGAGAGTCGCTGTGAAACCAGCCGATAGGCGTGTGTGAATTGAGCGTACAAGCACCATGTCGATGGCGCTCGGCGTGAGCGCCGAGACGACAAGTGTGAGGATCACGGCCAATCGACTCGCGTGATGTATGCACGAAAACAAGATCCGTACGGGGTAGCGCTCTCCGATCCATCGCTGCATCGTTCGCTGGATTAGTTGGCACGCGCAGTTGATACTAACCAGAGTGACGACCAAGAGCGCCACCACGAGGGCGTCCTCTAGCATACCAAACACGACACCCGCGGCGACTTCCGTGCTCGTGTAAGACGATATTGGCGGGAGTATTGTTGCTGGGATGCTGCCGAGAGCGAGGAGCCGGATGCCGAGATAGAACAGCATGGGGAGCAACCACACTGCAGCGACGTGGAGCCACCGCTTGGACCAAGTTGCTGATGCTCGGGTCGGCAACATGGAACAATCCGATGGAAGCTCAAGGAATGGGGACTCTCAGCACCAAGAGTGGATACTAGAGGCGCTTGGTCCGACGGCTCGTCAGCTACGATAGAGGCTGGACAGCTGACCATCGGGCGTGAGAATGTACGCTCGCAATCGCAGAACGGGTCTGAACGTTTATCTCCCTTTCTGTTGCGTGTCTCCGCTCCTTCGTACGTCAGGTGAAGATCGTTTTGAGATGACAAACACCATCGAGTAGAAAGACTTCCTCATTAGTGGCTGCTCCCGTCTAAAGTCGATCGAGGATTCCACCGTGGAACACGTACTGGTCCAATCCGCCTGTTCCTCGCACACGCGTGCTGCCAACATGGCGACCCACTGTGGAAGTGCGTCCGGCCACCACCAGCGCATGTTCTGGACGGATACACCGACGAGAACGGTGGAGCAACATGCTGAATGTGTGAATGGTAGGAGCCAATCGTATTGGGAGACAACTCCGTTGGTCACAACCTCGCTCAAATCCGAACCGACAGGACATTTTGCTGAAGTCTGATGAAACTCAAACATGGTTTGAAGGCTGCCACTGGAGTCATGAGAATCTCGTTCGTGATGGTCAGGATTAGATTCCTTCGCGCCGGTCCCTATTGTTAATCAACCGGTACGGTTCCAAGAATGACGTTTGTGCACTCATGTATGACATGTAAATAAGTTAATCGAGATGATCCCACTACTCCGTGATGGGTATGTATGGTACTGGTGTGCGTTGCGATCCGCACATAGAGTCTTGTTTCACTCCATCACCGGTAAAAACTGGATTTGGAACAAGTTGTGGACGAGCTCGTTGAGCGAGGCGTTGAGTGCGATACCGGCGACGAGCGGGCTTGTGAGTTGCGAGGCCGCGCGGGTGAGGTCGACAAAGAGCATGAAAAAGCCGACCCCAGCGCAGGCCACGAGACTAATCTTCAGCCACGGGTCCAGCCACATGGCGCGGCACGTCGATACTTCGACACGAGCATGGGATAGTCGGTTCGAGTCATCTTCCCCGTACAGTTCGCTTGGAGCAGATACGATCGTCGTGTGGCGTGAACAAGCAGACGTGGCTTCTCCGCGAGAATCCCCTTTGACCATGGCCGCCTCGAGGTCCATCTGGAGCACACGGTAAGGCTCAAACCGAATATCCATATAAGTCGGCGTCGAAAAGCTAAGCGTTCTTGAAATGGGCGTAGCCTGGGGGATTTCTTTGCTCTTCGGCCACCAATGGAGGAGATCGACGAGCCACACAAACAGAACCGCAAATACGAACGACACGACTATGACGCCCACCATTGCGTCAAAGTCACTGCCATGCCGAGTTGCTTCACTCGAGTGTAATCGGTCTCGTTGCAGCTTCACACCTTGTTGGTCTTGCACACTCGACTCGTCAGAGGTCTTCAGGGCACGTAGAAGTGCCATGTCCATTGAAAATGGTGCAAGCGCGACGGCAACAAGCACAAAGACTGCGGTGAATCTCGTAAACTGACCGACAGCACGCAGAATCATGGACGTGTGGAAATGTTCGTCCGCGCCCGACCACACCATCGCACGGGACAGGAAAAGCGACGCCAGTTCGACAAGCACGAGCGAGACCGCGAGAAGCACGGTGACGATGAAGTCTTCCAGCATGCCGAGCAGTACGCCTTTGGCTTTGGTGGCCGATGTTCGGTCTTCGATTCGTGGTGCAAGCAGGTCCAGGATCGCCGAGAGCGAGGCGAGCTTATGGATGAGGAAATATAGCATTGGGGTCGCCACCACCATGAGCCATTGCAAGCACGGCCGGCGCCGAAACACCATCGAGATCGAGCCAGAAGCTTCCGAAGACCGCATGTCCACTGAGCACGATGTTTGAAGAATGGGCACCGTGTTCACAGCACAGCAACCCCGCGCATCTGCACCCACATGGCCCAGCGGATACACAGCTCTTTCCAGCACAAAGGCCAGCGGGTTCTGGACCACAGGGCTGAATCTTTCCGTTGGGATCGCTTTGCACTCGCTGATCGCGACTCGCACCAGCTGACTCGCACGCGCGCATAGCCGCTCAAGGTTTGGGCGCGCCAAGCGCCGCGCCCGACGTGGCGCCAGTCGCTCAAGCGGCGCCGGCGGACGCACTGAACTTTCCTCCGAGCATCTCAGCCGATCCGCAACAGCGCCGGATCCACACGATCCAGAGCACCGAGCGTTGAACCGTTCTGGTTCACTGGTGCCGCGCGCGTGCGCGCGTCGACTCGATGGTACTGACGCTCGTTCTGGCCACTTCCACAGAAGTTTCAGGGAAGAGCTCGGTGACGCACACACGGGAAAGGCCACATGGCTACATTTGTTTTCCTCCGATTTCTGTGTCATCCGGGTGCGACGCTCCCAGAGGGGAAGGGAGCTTCGTCCCCTGTAATAATTCCTGAGCAACGTGGCACGCTTTTGTTTTGTAACCATCGCTCTGCAGCGAGGCCCAGTGGGTCATGGCAGTCGAAAGAGAGCCTAGCCGTGCGACCTGTCAATGTCGCACTCTCGAGAAACGTGTTCCGTGTTGAGCGAGCGAAAGGAGCTGCGGAGGCCGTCTAAGGGGGATCTCTAGCGAGTACTGTAGTCCACTCCACTAGTGCGTGTGCGTCCGCGGGCTCATGGGAGCCTCTCACCCCCGACTTGACTTCTCGTCGATCTTTGCCATTTATCATTACCCTTTGCTAGGTTCGCATTCTTTCGTACCGTACTTAATCAATTACGCTAAAACAGTACATTGCAAGATTTGGTCGAACTTAGTGCGATCGATCCCGTACCTCCATTCCGCTCCCATCGGGGGAAACCCCACACAACGGCCTCTTCGCCCCAGGGAAAAAAAGCTCCATCGGCGCGCTTCGTCTCGGCGCGACCGGCCTCGCGACGACTCGCGACGCTCCGTCTCAGCGCTTCCACACGCGCCACGGGACGCAGCTTTGTATGCACTTTCCAACGCGCCGTCTCCCACTCTCAACGCACCACTACGACCCGAGCAACGGCCCCGCGTAGCCAACTTCAACGAGCATGAGCTGGGCGGGCTCGTCGTCGGCCCACTCGTCGCCGAGCGTCGCGCGCAAGCCCACGGCGGGTGTCCACAGCCATACCAACAGCGCCATGGCGCTCGCGTCCGCGGCGTCGTCCTCGCAGCTCGCCGGCTCGGCGTCGAGCGCCGCGACCAGCAGCGCCGCGACGGCCTCGGGTACTGGCACGACCACGACCAGCGACGAGGACACCGTCGCGGGCCCCGTGCGCACGACCGACCAGGCCAGCGGCGACCTGGTCGTGCCGCTCGTGATCTGGAACGAGCCGCCGCGGGTCCGCATCGCGTGTCTCCACGTGCTGTACCTGCCGATGGCGCAGCCCAGCCAAAACTCGAACGATCTGATGAACCGGTGGCCGAGCCTCGCGAGCGTCGTGCAGCAGTGGAGCAGCAGCCAGCAGCTCACGGGCTCGAGCGGCAGCCTCGCGAGCCTCACGGGGCTCGGCAACAGCGCGCACAGCATGATCAATCTGCGACGTGTGCTGAGCCGGCACAAGAGCAAGCGCGCGAGCCTCACGCCCGACGAGCGGCTCGCGGCCAAGCAGTCGGCAGCCAGCGACACGAGCGGCGACTTCATGGACGACGAGGATTTCCAGTACGTGGACGATGGCGACCTCGATGGCGACGACGAGCTGTATCAGCTGTGCGTGTTTGCCGGCACGACGGATGGCAACATCGTGTACTGGCTGTTTGAGCAAGACGTGGTCGTGCAAGTGAGCATGCTGGTCCACCCTACGGCAGCTTCGATGGCGGCAGACTACCAGGACGAGCTGGCGTTTGGCGGCTCGACGCAGAGCCAGGCGGCGACGCCCGTGGTGGGTATCGTGAGCGGAATCGACGAGTGGGGGCAGAGCAACATGATTTCCGTGTCCCAAGACGGCGCGATCGCGCGATGGGAACTACCGAACGGCGCGTGTTCGCGCGCCGACGTGAACCTGGCTCGACAACTCGCGCCTGTCAAAGGGCTGAAGATGTTTTGCAATAACCGTTACGCTATCGTGTACGGTGAGCAGAGTCGCATGATGGTGCTAGATACGTGGAAGCTCGTGCTGTTGTACTGCGTCGACACAGCTCAGGAGCAAGTGAGAAGAGGAGTTGCAGTCGTAGAGCTCAAGATGTCGAATGCACGAAAAACGGTTTCAACATCATTAGCGGGCACAGAGAGTTCAGGGCGACGGGTTAGCGATGTGACCGGTATTGGAGAGATCACGGGATCATCACTCTCAAATTTTGTCGGGGTCTCAGGATACTCACCGTCGTCAGGATCGTCCGCGAGCACAAGTAACTTGCAAACGGTCATTAGCAACGGAGGTAGCCCGTCAATAGGCTCGCGGACTCAGCGACCCGTAACCAGCCACATTTGGGACTCGTTAGTGCTCTCGCTCGGCTCGGAAGGACTGATAAAGTGCTTCTTGTGGTCAAAACCCCGTGGCGGTGGAAGCAGTGCGACAACTGTTGGAAACGGTGCTATGGCCAGCTCTTTTCAGTGGATACAGGAGAGTTGCTGGGTGATTTCTTGGGCTGATGATGCTGACGACATCACCTGCTCGCAGAGCACATCGCTCAAGGATGGAGACAACATGAATCCACAGACTGCATTGATGAGATCGATCAAGAGCTCCTATTTTCCACGCTGCCTTCACATATCGGGCGATGCATCGCTTCTGCTAATCATTTGGGACACCAAGTGGGTGATTTTGAAGCGCAAATGGTTGTGTGATTTATCTCCACCAGGAACGACAACGGACGTTCGCACTACTGGTCGAAGCGCTAGTTGGAAGGATACGTCTTCTACATCTAACAAGTCCAAGCAAAGCAAGCATGTAGGAAGCTGCCGCATACACCCGGCAATTTTTGTCGAACGACAGTTTCCGAAACAAGAGAACAATGACGGGGCGCGAAAGACGGAAGACAACCAAGTGTGGTGGGAAGATGGGGCGTTCCTCAACGATAACCAAGTGGTTTTGTGGACGAACACGGGGCACGTGTTTCAGTTTCCAGTCAGCGGGTCTGCATTTTCCCAGGCAGGAAAGTTGTTCATGTTCACAAAAGATCAGGATCAACTTGTGCCTCGCAGCTTCCACAAAGCGTTGAATGTTGTTGACAAAGCAGAATTCGTCGCGTTTGTGCATCAGTGTGAATGTTGTCACGGAAACAACTACGTTGGAAGACGATACGATACAGAGAATCTGCGTGACCGAATTCGGGTCAATGTCGAGACGAACCAACAGCAAGGATACACTAACTGTGTCTTTGCAGCTGATGGGAGTGGTGCTAGTCGTTCGCTGCTCAGTACCTCGAGTGGAGGTGTGAAGCTTGTGCACATGTGTGCACGGGGCAGTGTCGGATCGTGGACTCTATCACCTGGGAAGTCACCTGGAAGCGCACCCCCCTCGCCAACACGACGAAGCGCAATATGTTCATCCGTCGGAAGTTATGAGCGCGTGAAGCTGCACTCCATATCAGATGGATACGTCCGAGATCAGTCTCAGGTGAACGCTCCTTCTTGTGATTCCGACACGAAGATTGAAGACAATGGGCGGGCAATCATCACCCACCTGATTCTAGGCCGTGAAGGTGCACGATCTTCTTCCTACTTGGGCGAGTCCCAGGCGGCTCGACAGGGTAGACGAAGAAAACGAACAGCGAAACCTGCTAGTTCGGCGGACAGCGCTGGGGCATCCGTTGGCAGTATCGTGGGGGCGTCTAACATGATTGCGAGTGCTCTATCACCAGTATCAGCGCTGCTACCGACTTCTATCAGACGGCAGAGGAGGAGCTCGATTGGAGGAGGAGCTGTATTTAGTGAGGACGTGTATTCCGACTTTTTGCTAGACGTCCCGGTCGTTGTGAGGGGATGCAGCGATGGCTTCCTCGATTTCAGGTTATTGTCGTCCTCAAGGCCAGCGTCTCAAGTGAACAACAGCTGTGACTCTGTAAGACTCAAATGCCATCGAGAGAAAGTTCGCGCCATCGCTCATTGCTACTGGCCCACAGTGCCAACGGGACTACAATCAAAAGACACAAGTTGCGGTCCGCCGACGATCACCAGGGCCACGACAACCGGAAGCGCATCAGAAACAGTGAAGTCGGGAGTGTACATGTCAGCACGGAAAGCGCTAGTCACAAAGCGTGGCGCTCCGATAGAGGACTCTTGTCTAGCGTCCGACAAAAACCCGTTCTTTCGTGCTCGTTTCCCTCCGTCTGTACAGCGTCGTAGTGCATCAAGCCGTCACCTCAGCCTACATCACCAGACCCCGCTCCAGAGTGCACTTGTGTCAAATGCACCAGCAGCTCCAACGAAAGCCACGACCACCACAGCAGAACCATCAAGCGGATTTTTGAACTTTGTTGTGTTCAGCGGATGCGCAGATGGCGGGCTGTGCATCTCCGAGTTAAGCCTGCATTCCACTGAAGACTCGACTTTTGTAGTCGACGCCACTCAACTTCAGCGGTTCAAGAAACACCGAGGGGCTGTCAAAGAAGTCTTGGTATCTCCATGGACTCGGGAGAATTCGGTTTGTCCGGAGCGTTATGTGGCTACGATCGGTGAAGACAATACTGTCAATGTGTACGCACCTGTGTATCTTCAGAACCCTTACTCGTATGGTGCTGCAAGTTCAACTCCGACTTCCGTTCCATCGAATGGTCGGCCCAGCCGTATTGGTATCGAGTGGGAATGCGTGATGGAGTTTTGTGAACATCCAGATGCCATTCTTTCGTTGGAGTGGCATACGGAACGGGGCCAGATTTTTGTTGAGTGTGCGGATGACATTGTGTATGTCTGGAACCTTGACACGGGGGCACTAGAACGATCAGTCCCAGCTGCGGTGGTGTACGGTGGAGGAAATATGAAGATGGATGAAGAGATCGGTACAGAGTCAGCAGATAATGATTCATCGGTCGAGTGCTCGAAGCTGGTTGTAGGTGATACGTCGCTTCATTTGATCAAGTTCAACGTCAACAAAAGCGCTGAAGTGATCAAGACAAACTGGAAGGCATATTACTTCGGCCAGCTCAGTGGTGATGTTCCGTCAATGTCGGAGAGCGGTGATGTGATGAAACCGAGGCTGCCATTCTCATCTCCATATGCAGTCGGATCAATTGAGCTGCTTCTATTGGCGTTTTTGTTGTCATGGGGGGCATCTCCCGATATTGATCGAGCATGCCGTCAGCTCCTGGGACTAGACTCCCCTCACTCGCTCTTCTCGTGCATCCTTCTCGACGAGTCCTCTGGCGCTTTGTCGATCCCGCTGCCTTGGAAATCCGTCTTCTCGCCTATGTCTAGCGAGCAAGGCGAAGATCGAAACCCATTCGCGAGAAAGTGGCAACATTCATCCGCGCTCAGTGCCAACATCGCTCTTGGCATTGTCTCTCTATGCATGAACTTAATGGAGCACAAGTACACCAAGACTGAAGACGGGTTTGACCAATCTACACCATCTTCACCGAAAAACAAGGAAGAGTTTCACGTTTTGTGGAGCCAGCTTATCACCCAGCATTCAGTGGTGCTTCCCGATTATGTCCCATTTTTCAGAGAGCCCTCGTTGGAATTTCTCGCCAACTACGGCTTCCACAAGTGTGAATACACTCAACTCGCAGCTCGCGCGCTAATGAATAGCGCCATTAAACGACTCCATCCGCCAACTCGCAGCGCGTTATCCGCCGAATATTCTGCAAAGCTTCATTGTGAGATCGTGCGAGTCGAAACGGAAACTGGAGGAAAGTTGAATGGCACTTCTTCGTCCAACACCATCGACACTGGTCTTACTGTCAATCGACTCGGATCGCTCGTGATTCTGTTGAGCATGATCGGAACGTGTTACCCCGGTGAAATCTCGCCTGCAGGGGCTCGTGAGGTTTGTGACATTCTCGTATCATTGCTTCGCTCTCCGGTCCAGCACGTTGCATCTGTAGCCGCCGAGTTATTGACGAAGGGTTTGATGCTCTTTCGACCGCATCTTGTGGATTTGTCGTCGCTCATCACGCAGCTTCTTTTCATCGACTTGCGTGAGAAGCAACGAAATCCTGGTGGTGATAGTCCCACATTTGGAAGTAATGCCCGAGTGCTCGCGAGTGGAGGAAGCAACGCTGCGCTCAGCCTGCTGGTAGAACTCGGCGCGTGTGAGACAGCCTTCGTGCTGACGCTGCTCCAGCACGAGATGAACAACGCGGATCGACCCCACGCATTCCGTGAATGCATCCTCCTATACCTTACCGAGTTGATTAACACCCACTACTTGCTCATGTTCCGCCATTTGCCATCAGTCATCGACACGATCATGCATTGTCTTGACCCCACGAAGCCCGAGCGAAGGAAGCGTTGCCTCGAGCTGAGCACACGGTGTCTTCACAACTTGGTGCGTCGGTTCCCCATGGTCGATTTCCACAAGGAGACGCAGCGACTCGCTATCGGCACAATGGAGGCCGTGATTTTGATTTACGACCTTCGCACGGCGACAAAGTGGAGAGTTCTCGACGGCCATTCCTCGGCCATTTCGGCGGTCAGCTTCCGAGCGGACGGTCAGATTTTGGTCTCATACGCCGCCCGTGAGGGAAGCGTTCGCTGGTGGAACAGCGGCAATGCCGGATTGTTCGGCGGTATGCTCAAGCTCCAACAGTCGTGCATCAAGGAACACAAACTGGACGTGCTCAAAAGTTTTGCGAATGCTCCGTTATCCAGTGGTGGTGCGAGTGGCGACTTGAAGCAAGTGATCCAGACGTGCAAGTTCCAGTTTCTGGTGCTCAAAGAAGGCCCAAACAATCAGCAAGGCCCCGCAGGGTCCACCGGTGAACGCAAAGTGCTGCGACTCACGCGAGAGGACGCCAGCCAAGTGCAGTTCCTCATGTAGGAGGCTTGCCTCACCGTGTCATTTGTGACGCGATTCCTCTACAGCATTCCATGCGACAGAAAGGAAGTTTGGGACAGGCGCGTTACAGCGTTTGGTGGAAGATACACAACATCCGCCCTACAAACGCCCGGCACAGAATGTAGCCATGTGTGCCGTCTGGGGTTCATCGTGAGGTCCCACGGGTTCTGCACCTGACTCGAAACGCACTGATCTAATTCGTAGTACTCCACACAGAAAACACTGGGGTGAATGGCCTCCACGGGCCAAACACAGATTTACAATGTCTAAGAAATATTATCTTGAAGGAAAAAAAAAGAGCTAACCGTCGTCCGTCCGCTCAGCACGAGACCTTGGCGAGACACTTGTCGTCCCAACGGTGCTTGAAGTACGAGTTGAGATCGCGGCCATGGCGGCGCCACTGGGGGAACTTCGCGGCCTCCTTGGCGCTCAGCGTCGGTAGCAAGTCGTTTTTCTCGAGCGGATCACGAACCGTGTCAAACAGGCCCATGCTGCTTGTCGTACGGTCGTACACAAAGCGTTCGTGGCCGCGCACGATCGACAGCTTTTTCATTGGGTTGTTGCTGTAGACGAGCCGCTCGCCAAACGGGATCTTGCGCTTGAGCGAACGGCCCACGCCCGTCTGGAGAAAGCCTTCCTCGGGCACACCCACGATATCGGCAAGCGTGTTGAGCAGGTCGTAGTGGTGGGTCGCGTCCTGAAACAGCATCCCGGCGTACTCGCCGAGGCGCCCTTCAGCGATGAGCGTGCTCGCGACGTGCGTCACGGCGGTCTGGTACAAAATAGGCTGAGCCAAGCCCATCTCGGGGCTCTGGCCATGATCCCCAACGATCACGATGATCGTGTCTTCGAGCACGCCCTGCGCCTTCATGCGGTCCAAGAACTTGCCCAGCTCCATGTCCGTAAAGTACCGCAGCTTGGAGTACTTTTGGATCAAC
>JAADVT010000821.1:0-14658 GCA_023335895.1 Pythium rishiriense
CCCCCCCCCCCCCCCCCCCCCCCCCCCCCCCCCCCCCCCCCCCCCCCCCCCCCCCCCCAGCGACGATCTAATGTTAATGGGAGGACGCTTTGGGTGGTGGGCAGATTCCGGATGGCGCGGCTGATCTCCCGCCGTCGCCGTTCAAGCCTGGCGCTGGCATGCCGCTGCAGCCCGTGGGTGTTTGCATGCGTTACGTTAAGCGCTCGACGATTGGATGCTGACACGTTTTGATGGCGCTGACAGCACGCGCGTCCGTTTCCCGGTCAGCCGTTCATCCCGGGCGGCCACAATGGACCGATGCACGGTGGTATGCCGCCCAACATGGGTGCGCCGCCTCACATGCGCGCGCCGCCTGGCCCGCATGGCTACCAACGAGTGCGCGGCCCGCCGCGTGGCGCGATGAACCCGCGCGGCCAGCCGTATTACATGCAGCAGCAGCAGATGTACCCGGGCGCGTACGGCATGCCGCCGCCCGGCGTACCGGCGCCGTACATGGGCGCTGGAGGTCCCATGTCCGGGTATCCAGGTCCTGGCATGGGCATGGCGATGAACCACATGCCGCCGCCGCACGCACACACAGCACACGCCGCGCCCCCGCCACAGCAGCGAGAGAAAAAGGTGCTGTTGATCGTGGATCCCAAGTCAGGCAAGGCGATCAACGCGACAGCCGCAGCGAGCACGGCGAGCTCCACGCCTGCAACGTCCACGGCCCCGTCGACACCCTCCAAGCCTGCCGAGACAGCCGAGTCAGCGCAAGCCCCGCCTAAGAAGCCAGCAGTGGAAGAGCCAGCCTCGCCCGTGAAGAAGCCGACAAAGCCGACGGGAGGCACGCCCAGTGCGGCAGAGGAGATGATAGCAAAGGCCCGCGCGCTTCTGGCGGGTAATGCTGACTCGAAGCCAAAGACCGAGGCTGCTCCCACTCCAGCGGCCGAAAGCACACCTTCAACCAGCAAGGCCGCGGCACCCCCGACGGCTGCGGCCCCAGCTCCGGTCAGCCCGAAGAAGACAGCAAAGAAGCCGGAGACACCAGCGAAGAAGCCCGAGGGGCCTGTAGTGACGCCGCCCTCCCCAAAGAAGACGACTCCCGCGAGCCCCAAGAAGAAAACGCCGGCTGCAACGCCTGTGTCTTCGCCCGTGGCAACAAAGACAAAAGCTCTCTCTCCGAAGAAGGCTGCGTCCCCGCTCAAGAAGGAGGTCAAGTCGGAGTTGAACGAGGAAGTCAAAAAGGCGCCTGTCGCTGAGGTCGCTGCTCCCGCTGGGGAGTCTGTCAACAGTGTGACTGTCAAGGAGAATGGCAAGTTCACGTACACCCTCGAAGCACTTCTGACGTGAGTTCTGTTTGGTGGAACCTTGGCGATGGTTTCGTGGAGTTGTGATACTAATGAGTGGATGTGTTGTGTTCCAGTTTCCGTGACATGTACACAGAGCTACCGGAGGACGCTAAGGAGGGAGACTTGAAGTGGCCTGCAATGGATGTGACGACCGATGGCACTGTGCGCTCGCGTGCCCCTCGTGCGGGTAGTGGTGGTGGTGCGGGCTGGGAACGCGGTAACGAGAAGCCTGGTCTTAACCGACAGTCTTCGCGCTCGTCCAACGGCGGAGGCGGCCAGTGGCAGCGATCGCAGGATGTGCCGAAGCGTGGTCGTGGTGAACGCGGTGGCGGTCGTGGCGGCCGTGGTGGCCGTGGTGCACCGGAGCCGTTGTTTGACGGTCCCGTCAAGCCGCTGGAGCGCACTGATAACCGCTGGATTCCGGTCAAGGCAGCCTCGAACCTTGAAGCTGCGAAAAAGAAGGTGCAGAGCATCATGAACAAGATGACGCGCGAGAAGTTTGATAAGCTGGCCACTCAGATCACTGAGATCAACATGGATAGCTTGGAAATGCTTCAGAGCGTGATCAAGCTGTTGTTCGACAAGGCGCTTGGCGAACCTCACTTCTGCGATATGTACGCCGATTTGTGTGTGCATCTTGACCAAAACTGGAAGGTGTGGTCATTCCTCAAAATTGTGCAGAACGATGATGACAAGAAGTTCTACTGGACGACCATGGCTGAGTCTGACTCCGAAGTTGTTGGTCCTTTTGGTGACGTGACGGAAGCTCTTGATTCAGCTAGCTCGGATGAGTTCGAGCCTACTCCTGCCCCAGAAGGTTTGACCCTCCATGAAGTTCGTGTTCGTGAAGGCAAGTTCATTAAGATCTGGGCGCGCGACCAGGCCGACGAAGACCGTGAATACTACTGGTCGGGCCAGCTGCTGGAAGACCTTGGTGAGGATCAGGTGTTGAATGGACCGTTCGAGAGCCACGACCTTGCGAGTCGATTTGCCGTAAAGACGTGCTCCTTCAA
Organism: Pythium rishiriense; assembly: GCA_023335895.1. NCBI lineage: Eukaryota > Oomycota > Peronosporomycetes > Pythiales > Pythiaceae > Pythium > Pythium rishiriense. The sequence continues at coordinate 2,345 of JAADVT010000821.1, forward strand.
GCGTATTCTGTTGAATGCTTGCCAGGAAGAGTTCGAGAAGGACAACATTTACGAGGAGCTCGATGAAAAGTTCAAGAAAGACAAAGAAGAAGGTAGCCTCACGCAGGAAGCCATCGCCGACTACGAGGAAAAGCGAATCATCACGAAGGCTCGTATGCTCGGTAACATCCGATTCATCGGAGAACTTTACCGAAAGGGTATGCTGCAAGAACGCATTATGCATGAATGCATCATGAAGCTCATGGGAGTGAAGCCGACAAGCGAAGGCATCGAACCTACAAACCCCAACAACGCTCCCGATGAGGAGAGTGTCGAGTCACTTTGCAAGTTGCTGTCGACCATGGGCAAGGATCTCGACGTGAAGAGCAGCCATGCTCTCAACATGTACTTCGCGTACCTTGAGCGCAAGATGGTGAAGGATAAGCGTTTATCTTCGCGTATTATTTTCATGATTCGCGACACGATTGATTTGCGTGCAAACAAGTGGCAACCTCGTCGCAAAGAGTTGCAATCCAAGTCTTTGAACGAGATCCGAAAAGAAGCCGAGCGTGAGCAGCGCGCTCCCCCCGCTAGTGCTCCTTCAGGCGGCGGCGGTCGTCCAGATTCATTCCGGATGGATTCCCGTCGCTCCAACTCGTCCCGTGATGGTAACTTCTCTCAGCGCTCGACAATGCCACCTGTGTACTCTTCGCAATCCATGAACAGCCGCAGCGGCAACGTCAAGCAAATGACGCTTCCTCTAGATCGACGTGGACTGCAGCGCGACGACTCGGTGAAAAATGGCCCGCAGGGTCGCCCGGCTTCGTTTGGCTCGGGCAACGTCCGCCGCGCGCCTGCATCAGCTGGACCTTCTCTCGGAAAGAAAACTCCAAGTGGACGCGGTGGCCCGCCGACCCCGAAGAACGGTGCCAAGGACGCTGATCGCTCTGCCTCTCCTGTTGTTGCTGCCCTCTCTGACGAGGACAAGGAGAAAATTGCGAAGAAGGCGAAGTCGATCGCTGAGGAATATGTGTCCATTGTTGATTTGACCGAAGCCGATGCGTGCTATGTCGAGCTCCTGAAGGAGTTCAAGTCGCACGCAGAGGTGCACTCGGTCGTGGCAACGGAGATCTTGAAGCTTGCCATCGAAGCCAAGGCGGATGTTCAACGTGCCATGTTCGACTTGCTCGAGAAACTGAGTGTTGAGAAGTCCTCACTCTCATTTTCGGGTATCCGTGCGGGCATTAAGGAGACGCTTGAGCTCGGCAACGATCTCTGGTGTGACGTCCCTAAGCTACACGAACACCTCGCAGGCTTCATTGTCCGCTTCGCAAAGGTGTCGGAGAAGAGCGGTGTCACGTTGGACTGGCTTATGTGCGGTTGCGTGGAGTCTCTTGAGGCTGATATCTACGAGGAACTTATCCAAGGCGGTTTCCTCGCTGAAGTTTGCGGCTGCGTGCTGAAGCTCCTGAAGGACGCCAGCGTTGAGAAGGCGAACGCGCAGGTGCGAAACACGCAAGTCACTTTGCTGAGCCTCTTCCCGGACTACAAGCAAACCCCCAAAGATTTCAAGCAGTGGATCGACAAGCACGCGATTGGTGACGCACTCGCGCTCCAGCCAGCCGTAGAATTTGCTCTGCACTGGATCGAGTCGAAGGACTTGGACGAGACGGTTGGGTGGTACCAAAGCACAGTCCCGCAGGACGTCCAGAAGGACCCGGTGTTCTCGACGCTAGCGTGCTTGTTTGTGCTTGGCAGTGTGAAGAAAGGTTCGCTGCCATCGGACGCCGAGGGAATGCTGCTCAACGGGCTCTGTGTGAGCGTTGAGAGCCAGACACGTCTCGTCGCCGGTCTCTTCCAGACGGTTGGCGCCGTGCCTGATGAAGGTGAGCACTGCTAGATCTCAACCGGATGCTTGCTGTAATACTAATGTTTTGGGTGATAATGCAGAGGAAACGTTCAAGGCGCTGCTCAAGCACCTGGTCAAGGTCGAGCGTGCGATCCCGGGCATCGCGCTCAGCAAGTGGCTCGAGCTCAAGAACGACAATAGTGTGGGTAGGAAGCGCGCGCTGGCGGCGTTTGGAGATTTTGTAGAGGAGTTGTCCAAGACCAAGTAAGCAGCGGTCGACCCACGCGGGGGTTGGCGCCGCGAGTGGACGCACTCGTTCATGCGCGGCCGCCGGTCTTTCTTGCCTGGTCGTCCTGTGACACGTGCGTCTCTTCGTTCCTCTACAGATATGACCTCCGCGTGCATGGTCCGAATCCTAGACGCGGAACTCAACGCTACGACTGCAGCCATTATAATGAATGTGCACGTTTTTATTGCTGTGATACGTCCCGCTCGAAGGCACGCAGCCTCGTGAGGTACGCGAGTGCGGCGCCGTTGGCCCAGCTCGTGAGTTGAAATGGGCTGCCTTGGTAGAACGCGCAATGGCTGCCGTGCTGCGTCTCGATGAGGATGTGGCGCGGGTGGTTCTCAAAGATCTCGTAGGCGATGTTGGCTTTCGAGCACACGGGGTCGTCCAGAGCGTTGATGCACAGCACGGGGCGCGCAAGGTTGTCCACGTCCCGGAGCGGATTGTTGTGGGTCCAGTAGCTCTCAAGGTCGGTGTACCCGTGGAGCTTCATGTACACGTGCTCGTCAAACTCGCGCACACAGGTCGCTCGTAGCGCGGCCGCGACGTCGATGACGGGCGCGAGTTCGGTCTTGTGCGTGACCAGCAGTTTTTTCAAGCTCAGCGCCATGAGGAAGTCGTACACGCGGTTGATGGCGCCGTTGCAAAACAGCGCGAAGGCGTCGTACCCGGGCGAGATGAGCACGCCGGCGGCGAGACGGCTGTCATCCCCAGTCGCGCCCAAGTACGAGCACAGCAACCCTGATCCGGCCGAGAGCCCGACGCCGTAAAGTTTGGCGTGCGGGAACCGCGTTTCGATGTGCGCGATCGCCTGCTTGAGATCACGGATGCAGCCAAATGCCTGCAGCAAAGGCGTTGAGAGCTGGACGCCGCCGTGGCCGCGCTTGTTAAAGACGACGGGGCGGTACCCGGCGTGGATCGCTTCGGCGCAGAGCGACCGCATGGCGTCACTACAGCCCGTGAGCCCGTGGAACACGACCAGGATCGGCGCGTCCGGTGCGAGACTTGTCTCGACCGACGTGTGCTGCGTCTCGACAGCCCAGTCGAGCGCGAGTTGGCCGCCGTCGTCGAGTTCAAAGATCTCTCGCGCGTACGTGAGCGGCGCGTGCAGCACGAGAAACGTGAGTAGGATCTGGAAGTGGGCGTTTGTCCACCACGCGGGCGAGTACTGCGCGACAACCGGGCGGAGCCCCTGTACATCAAGAAAGTTTAGCATGAAACAAGTTCCTATTGAGAGTGCTTCTGTATCCCACCTCGACGAGGAAATCGTTGAGCTTGGACGAGCCGAAGACAAGGCGCGAGCGCGGACTCGGAGACGCCAACTTTACGGCCGTGGCGACGACAGCAAGCGTCATGGCTGCCGCGAAAAGGCTACATAAATGCCACAAAGAAGCTCGAGCATCATGTCAGCGAGTAGCTCGCATCCTTTGTAGTGTTAAAACATCGCCGCATCTTGTCGCGACGCACACATTCGTGGAGAGCAAGCCCTCGAGCATCTTAGCCAAGTGACTCGGCGTGTGGGATCGACGACAATGTGGTCCGTGGAGATGTGGGATAACGTAGACAGCGAGTGACGCCCCGGTGGTCGGTGGCATCAGCGGAGTGGTCATTGTGACGTCACATGGAGTGGTGTCAAGCTCTCACGGCACCACCACCATGCAACACGACGGTGGCGGCGTAATCGATCGCCACCATCATGGCTACATATCCAGAACGATGAACACCAGCGAACAGATGCGGTGGAACAGGCTCTAATCAATGATTTGATTGGCTGTAAAGTTGTAAGATTACGACAAATGATGACGACTCACAATGTAGCCAATCACATTTTAACGCTGCCCCGAGAAAAAGAAAAAAAAAAACTCTCATCCCCCCATGGAAATCCTCGGAGACGACGCCCTTCGGTACCCACAAAGATCGGCGTCATCTCCTCGTGTGTGGGCCGCCACCAATTCAGTCACACGGGGTGTTTCTCTCCTCACGTGGACTCCACGCACGTGGCCCAGACGAGATGGAAAGCGTCCTTTCCCCAACGGCGAATCGCCTCTCCATTTCGAGCTTCACCCGCCAACAACCACGAATGGTCTCCGTGGCGATTGTCAAGTCCCGCGCCAGCGCCGCGCAGGCGCTTGCACGGATCGTACGCGCTCTGCTTCTTCCCGCGCTCCGCTACGTGCGCTCGTTGGGCGCGGTCGGCGCGCTGCGTCGCGCGGCCGCGGCCGGCTCGCTGTGGGCGACGCTCGTGTTCGCGTTCGGCGGCTTCTGCGAACACTCGTGGCAGGTGCCGCTCGTCTCGCTGCGCGTTGCGTACACAGTGACACTCGCCATCGCCGAGTACATCGCGCGTGGCTGCAAGCCGCTCTTCGAGGAGTGGTCGCTTCCCTTCGAGATCTCGCGCGCCGTCGTGCGCTGCCTCATGGCCAACTACGGCGACCGCGTGCTCAACCCCAAGGTCGCACAGTTTATCCGGTGGGAGTGTGATGTAGTGGGAACGGCCGCGGGCGCGTTCGTCAGCCGCCATTTCGGCACGAAGATCTCGCCGTTCCACCACAACGGACTCGAACACGTGTGGATTCGTGCGGCTGCGCCACCGCCCAAGCCCAAGCGCCGCGTTGTCGTGCTCTACTTCCATGGCGGCGGTTTTTCCGTGCTCAGCCCGCGTCTCTACATCTCGTTTGCGAGCCAGCTCCACCACCGTCTACGCGACCGCTTGGGCGATAAGCTCGGCACTCACGACGACGTCGAAATCGACATCTTACTGGCCAACTACCGTAAGCTACCCGAGCACCCTCACCCAGCGCCCGTGCTAGATGCCGTGGCCATGTTTGACTACGTCACGAAGGAGCTGGGCATCCCACCACGAAACGTGATCATCGCGGGTGACAGTGCCGGCGCTGGGCTATCCCTTGCGACAATGCTACGCGTGCGCGACGCCGATCCGAAGCGCCTCCCACTGGCGGGCTTTTTGCTATGTCCGTACGTGAACCTGGAGCCGTCCGAGGACGACGATGAGCGGAAGGCACCGTATTGCGTGCTCGGTGACCGCCCGAATGTGGCGGTGACGAGTGCGTACCACCCGCGCGAGGGGCCGCCGACCTCGTGGGGCGACGCGTCGCCCGTGCACTGCGACTTGCGTGGGCTGCCGCCGGTGTACATCCAGGCCGCCGAGTTCGATCTCATTCTTCCGCACGCCAAGCGTCTCATGGCCAAGGCGACGCATGACGGGCTCACGCACTGGGAGCTCGAGATTTTCCGAAACGTGCCACACGTATTTACCAACTTCCCGTCGTTGATCCTACCAAGCGCGGCTCGAGGAATTGACGCCGCGGCCGAGTACGCTGCAACACGGTTTGCCCACTCGATGGAAGCCGTCGCTGGCTGACGGTTGGACTGCAATAGCAAAGGGAGTGAATCGAGATCCCGAGACCACGAGACAAGTCAATACGCGTTACTTTTTCTTAATATCCCACACAGACACATACACACTGCTCTTGACGTAGATCACTTGGCGAGCGCAAAGCCGACGCGCGCGTTACCGTTTGTGCCGTAGTCGTGGATCGTGTAGTATTTGCGCATGAACACGTCGCCAAGAATCCACAGTGGCTCGGGCGAGTCGAGCCCCATGAACCCGAACAGGCACAGCCCATCGCCGTCGTCGATCACGTAGTCCTTCTTCTTGAGCGTGTAGCTCTCGCCGTTCATCTTGAACGTGATGTCCGGACTCGAGCCTTGGCAGTTGACAGAGTACATACCGCCCAGCATGGCATTCGTTTTGGCACCGACGGCGCGCGCGAGTCGCTGGATCTGAGCGCTCGGACCAGCGATGAGCGACGTGCCGGAGTCCACGATCGCCATGTGGGTGATCGAGCCCAACGAGGTCGTGCCGGTTGCGACACTGTCGAGACGGATGGCCCAGTACGTCTTCTCGATCACGGGCACGTATCGGATCTGGCCAGTGTACCGATCCGGGTTCACACCACCGAGTGTGAGTTCTCCGGCGACGTTGTTGCCTAGGTAGAAGGCGAACACGGGCTCGTCGAGCGCGCCCGAGTCCACGAGCCGCTTGAACGGCGTCGGGATGTTGTTGACTGCGATCGAGTCGAAGCCCAGACCGAAAATGCCGTCGAATTCGCTGTCGGCGTAGTCGGCGCCCAGTCCGGAGACGTCGTTGACCTCGGCAAAGAGCTGGTTGGTGACGTTGAGCCCACCAAAGGACAACGTGTCCTGCGAGATGTAGCCCGAGACGTCGCCGCTGCCGTACTGGATCGCGAACCGCGTGCCGTTCTTCTTGTAGGTGGACGAGAGCTTGCTCTGGTAGTACTTGTGTGAGCCGATGCGCTTGTTGGGCACCCAGAGATTGCTGGACCCGGTGTCGTAGATGACAGTCATAGTCTGTGGCGGTGTGCCGAGCTGTACTTGGCCGTAGTACTGCGCGTTTTGGAAGTTTTGGATCACGATCGAACCGGCGGCGTTGACGGAAACACGTGGTGCCGAGGGCACGTCGCCACCGCTGTACGATCGGTCCTCGGGTTTGCTGATGGGCACCGTGACAATGGCGGCATCCACTGACAAGAGCGACGGTGAAAAGACCGTGGCGAGCGCGGCCATGACGGCGCCAAACAGGAGGGATGGTCGACGGCACATTCTGCTCGATGAGGCGATCGCGGGGGGCGACGTTCTATGAATTGGTTGTCAGGCGGATTCGAGAGTGAGCCAACGGCCGCTCGGTACGAATGCCTCGTGCTGCTGGATAGTGAAAAGAGGATGGTGGCTGTGGACGTGTGCGTCAGAGGGCTGGCCGCTGGGTCAGCCATCCTGGAGGAGTGAAGGAAGGAGAACGCCAAGCTGGGTCCGTACATTCCGATGCCTTTCGCTGATAATCCCACTTGCAGTATTGAACGAGAGACAGCACCGAGCTGAGGCGGGCAATTTCCCAGTGCAAGACGTTGACGTCGCTAGTTCCATCTGCGTTCGGCGACAGTCTCAGATATCTTTGAACTTGACCGTCTCTCCGCCCGGCCAGATGATCAATGGAGACCACTCCGAGATATGACTTCACTAATGTATGCGTGGGCCAAGTGCTGTCCCACCATGCCATGTGGCCAAATGGGATCTGAGTAGAGGCGCTGCGCGTCTTCCAAGACTGCGCCACGCCGCCGGGGTGCAGTGGTTGTGTTGGAATGTCGCTGTGCCAAACTGGCGGGAGTTCCGACTGAATACCAGCGTGGCGGAGTACAGTAGAGACGAGGGCTCGTCCAGTTGGTAGATCACTGTGAAGATCCCACTGCGGCGTCCGTGGTAAACACCACGTTTAGAGTGTAAGCGCTCCTCGTCGAGGTGGGCTGGCGGGCTGCGGCACGTCCGCTCGAAATGAATTCTCGGCGAGGAACGTTCCCCGCGAAGAAGAGGAGACCATGACCCCACGGGCCCGACTGGTTTAACCCCGCTTGCCGGATCCAGCATGGACGCACAGAGCGTTCTGTGCGACCCAGACAGCGCCTCTGAATCCAGTGACCAGCCGTGAGAACTTCTCTGAAGGCACCGCGAACAGCGCTCGCTGGGAGACTAGAAAGGTGAGGCCTTCAACGTTCATGGTAAAAACAGGATTGCGTTAACGACACTACAGAGGATAAACCACAATTTTTCCGTCCTTGTTACTTGAGGGACTTTCGCTCTGTGTGCTGCCGACTGCTCACTTGGCGAGCGCCAGGCCGACGCGAGCGTTGCCGTCCGTGCCGTAGTCGTAGATCGAGTAGTACTTGCGCAGGAAGACGTCGCCGAGGATCCACAACGGACCGGCGGGGGCCGGCACGTCGAGCCCCTGGAACGCAAAGAGACACAGGATGCCGCTGTTGATGATGTACTCGCTCTTCTTGAGCGTGAAGCTCTGGCCGTTGAGCTTGAACGTGATGTCCGGGCCCGAGGAGCTGCAGCTGATGGTGTAGGCGCCGTTGAGCAGCGCGTTGGCCGTGGCGCCCACAGCCTTGGCAAGGGTCTTGACCTGGTCCACCGGTCCGGCGATAAGCGACGTGCCCGAGTCCACAATGGCCTTGTTCACCGTCGAGAGCGTGGTCGAGCCAGTCACGACCGCATCCAGCTTGATGGCCCAGTACTTCTTCTCAATCACCGGGAGGTACGTGATGCTCCCCGAGAAGCGGTTGGCGTTGAAGCCGCCGAGCGAGAGCTCGCCGGCCGCGTTGTTGCCGAGGTAGAAGGCGAAGAGCGGCGCGTCAAGCGCGCCCGAGTCCACGAGCCGCTTGAACGGCGACGGGATCCCGTCGACGGCGATCGAGTCGAAGCCCAGTCCGAAAATGCCGTCAAACTTGCCCTGCGAGTAGGCCGCGCCGAGTCCGCTGGTCACGTTGACTTCGGCAAAGAGCTGGTTGGTCAGCGTGAGCCCGCCGAACGACAGCGTGTCCTGCGACACGAAGCCCGACACGGGGCCACTTCCGTACTGGATCGCAAAGGTCGTGCCGTTGGCCTTGTACGTCGACGAGAGCTTGCTCTGATAGTACTTGTGTGAGCCAAAGGCCTTGTTGGGCACCCAGACGTTGCTCGAGCCCGTGTCGTAGATGACCGAGAGCGTCTGCGGGGGCGTGCCCACCTGCACTTGGCCGTAGTACTGCGCGTTCTGGTAGTTTTGCACGACCAGGGAGCCGACGGCGTTGATGGACACGTGCGGCTTGGAGAGTCCTTGGCTCTCGATGACGTTGGCGAGCGTGCGGTCGTCGAGCTTGGTGATGGGAACGGTCACGACGGCGGCGTCCGCAGAGAAGAGCGCGGCACAGGCGGCCACGGCTGCGGCGAGGAAGAGCGAGGGACGAAGCATCGTTGTGGAGGGGGTGAGTGTCTCCAAGGCGCGGTGATTTGGAAAATGAGCCCGTACGAGAAGCTGTGCATTGTGGAGTTCGAAAGGCCGGCGGCTCCATTCTTTGCTTGATACGCCATGAGCACGGCCTTGTGGAGCGGAAGAGGACGTCCTCCCTCGAGGAAGGCGACAGAAGAAGGATACGCAAGCGAGCCGTGGCCTTGTCATCCAGTGCGTCCCACGGATACGCCATCCACGGCATCGTCTCGGAGGAGAAGACTCCTTCCCCCTCACAGTACAAGGATCGAGTAGCACTCGTTGCTAGTGACGTGTACTATTCGTTGCCTGACGTTGAGGCGGGACGACATCTCATTCGTGTGCGCCGCCGGTGGTGTTGAAGTGGATGGATCTGAGAACGACACGGTCGCGTTCGATTTTTCTTCCTGGGGAATCAGAAGGGAAAGAAAGCGTCTCGTCTTGGCGACTTGACACTCTCCAGTGGCGTGTGCTGGAGGCATACAATCTACGTTCGATGATCGCAAAACGCGCATGAGGCATGGAGACGTCATCAACGAGCTGACGGCAGAGCAATGTCGAACCGATCGAGTCCCGTGTCGTCGGGGATTTCCTTCTTGCGACTGAGGCCTTGCAACCCCTACTGTACGACCACACACACGGAGAGTGGGGGGATGCGTTGGTCGCTCTTCCCGCGCACTCAGACTGTGGCACCACGCAGCAGCTGAATAGTATCTTGAGAGGTGCACCTCCTAGTATGGCCTGGAATCTCCAGCCTTCCCCAAATCTCAAATACATGTACATGCATTTATCACACTGTCATGGCTACGTATACAGTTTCCTCGCTTCTCGTGCTCATCCCGCGATGGCGTGCGCCTCTGTTCTCTGGAGCCGCTCAAACTCGCGCACTTGGTCAAGGTACGTGAGCGCGGCGCCGTCGCTCCAGTTCTCGAGCTTCCAGTTGCCCTGGTAGAAGGCGCAGTGGGAGCCGCGCTCAGTCTCGACCAGCATGCGCTGGCTGTTCGTGAACACGTCCATTTGGATCGTCTCCTTCGTGCACACTGGGTCGTCGAGTGCGTTGATGCAGAGAATCGGCCGCGCGGCGCGGTGGAGATCACGGGTCGGCTCGTTGTACTTCCAGTACTCGGCGATGTCGGCGTGGCCGTGCATCTTCATGTACACGTGTTCGTCAAACTCCTGGATGCTCGTGGCGCGCAGCGCGGCGTCCAAGTCGATCGCACCGCGTAGTTCGGCCGTGTGCTGGCTCAAAAACTTTTGGAGGCTGCGCGTCATGAGAAAGTTGTAGATAGGCTGCACGAATCCTTTGCAAAAGAGGTCAAAGGTGTTGTAGCCCGGCGAGATCATGACGCCAGCGCGTATCCTAGATTCGTCGGCCGTGTCGCCCAGGTACGCACACAGCAACCCGCACCCAGCCGAAGAGCCGATGCCGAAGAGTTCAGCTTCGGGAAACGCGCGCTCAATCTGGGCGATGGCGAGCTTGAGGTCTTCCACGCACCCAAACCCTTGGAGCTTGGGTGTCGTGAGCTTGACGCCGCCGTGGCCGCGCTTGTTAAACACCACGGGACGGTACCCGCGCTCGAGTGCCTCGGCGCACAGCGACTGCATGTCGACGCTTGACCCCGTGAGCCCATGGAGCACGACGACGATCGGCGCGTCGGCGGATAGATCCTTGAGCGCGTTGCGCGTGTCGGTCGAGATCGCCCAGTCGAGCGACGCCTGGCCACCATCCTGCATGGTGAGAATCTCGCGTTTGAACTCGACGCGGGTTTGCTCGACCACAAACGTGAGCATGATCTGGATGTGTTCGTTCGTCCACCACGCCGGCGTATACCGGTCCAGCGTCGGTTGGATACCCTACACGAGGCGACGCACAACGGACCGTCAGCTCCTTCCACTGTCCACAGTTTTGCTCACATAATGGCGCACCTTGGCGACAAAGCGGTTGAGCTTGGACTCGCCGTACACGACGCGCTTCTTCGTCGTCTGTGAGCTGTGGACCAAGCTGCCGATCGACATGGTCGTCGCGGCCGCCACCAATCTATTGGAGTTCACAATCCAATCGGGACGTCAACAACACGGCAGCAAAGAACAATCAGAGCAGAGCGCGTACGCACAGTTGCGGTGAGAGCAGTCCCTGGCGCATGGCGACGGTCTCGGAGGCCGGCGTGTTTGTTTTGTGTTCGGTCGGCGTCTCGCGAGTGTCTCGGCGGCGGGGGGGAGGCGCCAACGCGTCAGCCCGAGACCACCGCAACCGCGTAGTTGTGTTTCGCGTTTCACGTCGGGACCGTCGCCGGTGGGTGAGTGACTGGCTTTTTTGTCATCGGAGACCGTCGCGTCAGCCAATCAATCGCGAGCAGTGATGTCATCATGGGTACAGAAACCGCGACCGTTACGATACAAAACGATATGGATACATAGGATCCTTAACGGAAACGTGTTTGACACATCCACACGGAGCACTTTTTTGGATGACGCTTGACTGTGAAGCCAAAGCTGGCGATGCGGAAGTTGATGACGACGATGATGTGGCTCCACGTTGGCGGTGGGTTACGAAAGGTGAGACCATAAGCCTCATTCGCTAGCAAGGTGAGTTCACGACCAGCGCCATCGAAGCCAAGAGAATCGTTTCCCACGCGAGGCTCGCACCCCCATCACAAAGCGGTCTCCCTCACGTTTAAACTTTCGTCGAGGTAGTAGACACGCCATGGCGGTGTCCTGCACCGGATGACAGTGTTGGGGGTATGGTGCTTTCGCCCACGGCAACGTCGCCATTGCAAAACGTGAGGCGTTCCGAACAGAGCGTGGCTGTGGCCATTGAGGCGGTTGGGTTGGGGTACAGTGTAACTCATAGTACCGTATCCGATCTGTACCCATTTGGGATGATCAGCACAATCAAGAACCCTTTCAAAAACAATTCGAATGATATTTAGCCAATCAGAAGTGTCCTTTTCGTGAAGTTTCTCAGGAAAGTCCAACGCGTGAGTCCGGACGAGCAACAGTGGGTACACTCGCTGGCACAGCCATGTCGCCGCGGCCGGAGGCGCTCATTCTTCAATTTGCCAGCTGATGCGCAAGACCCCCCTCGAGAACCTCCAGCAGTTCAAGACCCTCCAGTGGCTCAAGGCGTTCAGCATCTCAAGGTGTTCTAGCAGCTCATGACAGCTCAGCAGCTCAAGACCCGTCCAAGACCAAGACCCGTTCAAGACCAAGACCCCCGGGAGGTAGCGCGCCGGAGGCACCCGCTGAGGATGGCGCGCGGGACCCCTGTAATATACCGAAAAAAATATCTCCTCGGACTGCACAGTGTAGCACTGCAGTCTCGAGGGGGGGCCCAAACCCCGAGGACGAGCACGGCC
>JAADVT010000822.1:0-14652 GCA_023335895.1 Pythium rishiriense
GAGACGACCCAGTGACTCGATGGCGCGATGGCCATGTCAAGTGAGACCGTGGAAAATCCTGTCGAGAGACATACACTCTGTGAGGGACGAGAGAGATTTTTTTTGATTGGCTAGGAAGAAGGAAAAACCTCGTTCTGAATAGCCTAATTTGGTATTTTTGAGGGAAGTGGCATCCATTGGCATCCATTTCGGGAAAAATGAGTTTTTTTTGGTAACAGGCACGACGCCGCAATATTCAAATTCGTTGTGTGTGGCGCCGTCGGATCGATGCCCGAATGCTGTTTCCACTGCTCAAGCGTGCGTTTCGTGCCCGGACCGTACGTGTCGAGGTCCGTGTGGTCAAGATCGTCGACGGTCACGGATAAGCCCAGCATGACAGGCTCGTTCCCACGGAAAACCTTGATTTTTGCTGGGAGATGATGAAAGGAACAAAAGTCGCTTCACAATCGCCATTATGTGAATACGTCGTCCACCGCAAACCATATTTTTGCACACCCATTTTGACATACTTTTAATTGTTTTAGTCACAAAGTGCGGTTCAATGTTTGGGTTTCTTGAGGGTCGCTTTGTCGCAGGGTGATCTGGCCAAGAACGGGCCGACACAATCTCCATAACGGAGACCATGACCTCAAGTCCTGGATGGTGAGTTGTGGGACGCCTCTTTCCTTTCGTCCTGACGCCGAGCGATTCGTCGTTTTCGTTCGTACTCGGAGGATGGGGCCACTCGGCCCCTCCGCCTTCCTTCTGTTGTCAGCTCGATCGAGGGGGTCCTCGGGCTGACGAGGAGGATCGTGGTCCTTCCTCGCACTCGCGTCTTGGATTGCAAGATGAACGCGGGGGGGTGTCGTGGTCTCAAGAGAGTGTCCGCGTGGACTGATCCACGTGGCGGAAGAGAGAGTGATCACGGGATGTAGGGCGGCAGCGCGTCCGGAGCGCGCACGTCGCAGCTTCCTGGCACGTAGCTCTTGACCTGCGTGGCCATCTGCGCCAGCGCGCAGGGCGTGCACCACGCCATGGCGCACTTGTCGTCGGACGCCGAGCCGGCGATGCCAAAGCGGTCGCGCACGCGCGCGCGCAGCGTCGCGAGCGCGCTGACCCAGACAAACGACACGGCCGTGACCACGAGACACGCCGAGAAGATCACGAGCGGCGGCGTCGCCGTGCCGACTTTGCCGTCGCCGAAGATCGAGGCCATGTACAGGTAGCAAAACACGAGCTCGAGGATCACGAGCGCGTACACGACGAGGTTGAACACGAGCTGCTTGAGCAATGCGGCGCCGTACGAGTCGACGCCGATCCGAACCGAGATCTGGGCGACCGTCACGCACGGCAACAAGCAGACCATCCAGCCGTTGGGCACGCAGTGGCCCATGTAGTCGTGGAGCTCGACCTCCCAGCGGCCGCGCACGAAATCATGGCGCCGCAGCCTCGGCGGGGCGCTGCTGTCGGCCGTGGTGTCCTTGTCGGGGACCGACGATTCGCCCAGCGTCGTGGTCTTTTGGTCGGACGCAGTGAGCTGGAGCTTGGCGTACGGCGCCAGGGGCGACGGCTCGTCTGTGCTGTAGCGTTCCTGCTGGTGTTGTGGACGGCCGTGGGGGTGATGGTCATCATGGCGCTCGGCGGCGCCAGCGGTGCGCGGCGCGGTCATCGCGGTGACGCCACGATCTCCGGTATTGGAATGAAGGGGTGGTGGCCTTTGGGGGTTTCTCTGTGTGTGTGTGTGTGTGTGTACCCAGGGCCATCGCCAGAGTCGCTGTGTGGGGTCGGTTCGCCACTGGACGACTCGGCGTGAGACTCTGTGCACCGTCGCTCCTTCCTCCCACGCCGGCTGGGCAGCACCGTACGGTACGCCAGGCTGCAAGTTGAAGCTGGTGGAGGTGTACTTACATACTGACCTTATGGGCAGAGCCCCCCATGTTGGGAAGGACGCATGGTTCTGATCGTCGGGCGGTGTACGTGTATACGACGTCGTCACGTCGCCGTTCGCAATGTGGCGCCAGCCTGGCCACGATGCCACGGCATCATGATGGCGTTCCCAACCACTCCATCTCCAAGAGAACAAAACAAAAAAGAGTTTGGCGAAACGACGTTTATCAGGCAAACACGCGAAGACGATGCCTTGTTCTTTTTTTTCTATTTCTTCTCTTTTTCCACGCTGACGCATCGCAGGGAGAACGGATCGAGCAGAATCGGAGCCAACTGTACCGGCGCTCTGCCCCAACACGACGTCGTTGGTTCCCTCGCGAGACTCTCGACTAGTCTCCTTGAGCGATTCACCTTGGGATAGAGGAAGGCCGTCGACGGCGATGTAGGAGGCTGCGCCACACGATGGAAAGGGCGTTGTGTGGTTACAATGATGCCACTGAGCAGCTCGTTCTCTTGGCTGTGTCTCAGTATGCGATGGTCTCATCATCTCGTCCGGCGTAACGTGCGGCCGCTGGGTTTATTATCGCTGAGAACCCAATCCAACACGACGCGTCATCTTGTGCTACGATGGACGGCGCTGGTGTCACTGACGGGGAATGTTGTGGCGCGCGTGGAGCTCACGATCTGTGATCACGCAGTTGTCGACCATGTCCGATCGGCCTTACGAACTCCACTCACGGACATGGCGTTCTTTCGTTCGATATCGCCTCCTCCCGGTCTCGGCACAGCTCACGAATCCCTACTAGCCGCACCATATCCGTATCCCTGCCCGTCGGCCAACCAAGCGGTTTGAGCAGTCCGTTTCCCGTCACTGTTGAGAACGTGAGCGATCTCCACTGTCTTCACCTCAAAACTCTCGGGCGACTCCGACAGTATCTTCAGCCATCGGTAAAAATGATCAAGACGGAAAGAATGCTTGTGGATACTCGCCGTGCCGTCGCCGAAGATCGAGAGCTTGACCACGACGAGCGCCCACTCGACGAGTTCAAGCACGCGCGGCTTGAGCAGCGCGGCGCCGTCCGAGTCGACGCCGATCCGTCCCGAGAGGCTGTCGCCATGAGTGGTGCTCAATACACGAAGCTCATTCGATCTGCCGCGGAGTGCGAGTGTGTGGGCGAAGTCCGACTCGGCGGGCTGCTCAGTGCGTGTACACAGGAAGAAGTGCGTCGGGTGTTTTTTTCCTCTGCATGGTCAATCGTTCTCGGTCGAGGCACTACGATTTCGCTGAGTATCGACATCAAGGAAATCGAAAATTATGATACATTGCTGCCCAGCGCTGCAGGTCGTCTTGCCATGGACAACAAGTCCAGCTGCGACTCGATGCGCTGCGGCTCGAGGTTCCTTTTCGGTATCATGCGTTCATCAAGGCATTCTTTGACACACTTGACGAGGTCAAGTCGATCGTGACGAACGACATGAATAATACCTACGGACCAGCCATCTCGTGCGAGATGTTTGCGATGATCACGGCCAAGTTCCCGTCGCTCGTCGATATCGGGTTCACTGACGTTGGCGTGGAGTCGATGGAGTTATTTATCGACGGACGATTCCCAAAGCTTGAACTTCTCGGTTTATGCGATTTGCGCTCCGTGATCGTTCCAGCCTCGTGCCGTTTTTTTGCCGCGCTGGCGAACCCGTCAACGAGCCTGGCTCAAACGCTCCGCGAATTGATTCTCGCAAATATGGGGATGCTGTTCGGCACGAGGTTTCCATTGGACGCAGCGGAGGCGAACGCTCTTGCCGACGCGCTGGACGGCAATTCTGTTGTGGAGTATGTACACGTTTGCGTCCACGCAAGACGAAGCCACGCAGAGGCTGCGTCAGCGGTTCGAGGCATTCCGCGGCCAACGCTTGGCGGTCCGCGCACGTGGACAACAACACCATGCCCAGTTGGAACGTCTCGCTTGTTTGAGTTGTCTTCAGCGTCATGGAGTTGTGCACTGTGAGCTGGACGCCGTGATCGTCAAGTGTATTCTCGAGTTTGCCGCGCCATGGAAAAAGCGCGCCGTGAGGGTCGAGTGGGACCCACCAGTTGCGGATATTCCCGATACCAAGTCCGGAGGAGACCTAGTGGCTGATTGGCGGTCGGTACGAGCACGAGACAGCAATGCGCATGGGGTGCGTCGTTGACAGACACGAGCACGGACCGACTCGACCATTCGAATATTAAACATTACAACACTGCAGAGCGTCGAGTCAACTCCTACTTGTACGCTGGAAGCATGTCGGGAGGTCCAAAGTCGCACGCACCGGGCGTGTAGCTCTTGACGTGGGTCGCCATCTGCGCGATCGTGCAGCACGGACACCACCACACACAGCAATAGTCACTGAGGCACCCGCCCGGGATCTGGAAGCGCGTGCGGACTTGGGTGCGCAGTTGCCAAATGACCAACACGTGGACGAGCGTGACGACCGAGAGCATGGCCGTCGCGACCGACCCGGCCGCGCCGCCTGCGGAGCTCCCGTTAACTGCAAAGACGCCAACGCCAACGCTGGTCATGGTACTGGCCGAGTCCTCGGCCGAGTTGATGGCCGCCGAGGCCGAGATCGCGGTCAGCACGACTCCGAGCACGTGCAGTGTGAAGAACGCGAGCAGCGCGACGCTGTAGCGTGCCATGTGGATGCGGTGCGCGATCTGCGCCATGGAGACAAACGGCAGAAACGTCGCCATCCAGCAGTTGGGCACAAGATCGGTGAAGCAGCCACAGATCTCGGCGCTCCACGCGCCGATACGGATGCCGTGGATATCGTGGGTCAGTGCCATGGCTGCGGGGCTCTGGGTCTCGACCGCGGCCGTCGACCGCGGCGCCGACTCGTACTCGGCGACGGCCATGGAGGGATTTGGAATGAGGACGGGAGGATCGTCCGGAGGAATGCCGAGTGAGTGGATGTCTGCACTCTGTAACCAAAGGCAGACAGCCACAATTCAGTGCAGCCCTCCCCTCATGAATGACGGATCCTCCTTGTGGGGGAGGGTCTCCCCTCTGTTTTGTGGATGACATCCAGTCGCGCGGTCGTCTCACCACCATGTGGGGGATCCTCACGAGAGCTGATTCGCAAGTGATCAACATCCTAAATGAGTATGTTAAACACTCGCATCAAGTCCTATTTGGCTAAATGTACTATTTTATCACGATTACTTCCTTACCGCTGTCACCAACGGATATCGCCAGTGGACTGGACCTCTTGAACACATGACGCTCCCTCGCACTCGCGATGGGTACAACGCACCCAGCGGCCCTTCAGTGGAATAGCACCGTCCGGTTCGTACGTATCATACGTGTGCGTCTCCCAGTCATCAACTCCCGTCCTTTGTGTACCGGGCTTCCACCCGACACACCGCGAGATCGCCTCCCAATTACAGTATGTGTCGGTCTCACATATCTTCTGATCGGCTATTACGGTCATGGGATGTACGCGGGCAACGCGTCGGGCGCGTTGAAGTCGCACGAGCCGGGCGTGTAGCTCTTGACGTGCGTGGCCATCTGTGCGATCGCGCAGGACGAGCACCAAGTCATCGCGTACCGATCGTCCGCTGTCGACCCGTCGATCTGGAACCGCTCACGCACTCGTGCCCGTAACGGCGTTATCGATGTGACCCAGGCCAAGGAGAGCGACATCGCAAAGCAGCCAAACCCGACGACCAGCATCAGCGACGCCCACGGGCGAAACCCGCTGTCGTGGTCTCCGACGACCGACCTCAGGTACTGGCAGGCGAAGACCAGCTCGAGGATGGCAAACATGGCCATGGCGGCGTTGTAGACGAGCTGCTTGCGGAGCACGGCTCCGTACGAGTCGACGCCGACGCGGACCGAGATTTGCGCGATCGAGACGCACGGCAGGCAGCAGGCCATCCAGCCATTGGGCCCGCAGTGTGCACGCCAGTCCAGGAGCTCGACTTCCCACCGGCCGCGCACGAAATCCTCGGCACGGAAGCGGTCGTCAGGGATGAATGATCCTTGTGTCTTGGTGGGGCCCACGGGCTTGGACAGTGACACCTTTGGGTAGGGCTCGGACGGCGAGGCGGCGGGTGCCATGGCAGGGGGAAAAATTGGGGAATGAGGGCATCGGACAGCGAGGTCACTCGTTGGTGTGGCGTGTGTCCCCGCTCAGCGACAAATCCTCCTCGTCCCCACACCTCATTGTGGGTGGATGTGTCCGACGGCGCTCTCACTGCTGGGTGCTGAACATCTCAGATCAATGGACAAACTTACTTTCAGTATAACATTCACAAAACTCGATTCATTTTGTCTCGTATTTACTGTTTTAGCGTACATAGATACTATAATAACATGGGCACGAGCCGATTTTGTTTGTTTGTTTTTTTCTCGACTGCGAGATGTGATGCGACTTGAAGTGCTTCAGGGAAATGTCGAGTGATGGAGTCGCCATGGCAAGTACGCCGGGAGCGCGTCCGGCACGTGGAACCCGCGACGGCAGCTTCTCGGCGTGTAGCTCTTGACCTGCGTCGCCATCTGTGCGATCGCCTGGGCCGGCCACGCGTTCGCAACCTCCAGGTCCTCCGCTGGTGAGCCCTCAATGCCAAAGCGAAGGCGAACCTGCGTGCGAAGACGGGCAATCGACCCATTCCATGCGCGGTTGACCACCGAGTCCGCGGAAGCAGCGACGACCACCACGACTAGGGCCCAAAGAGGTAGCTCCCCTTTCAGGAGCATCCCCATCGTCATGAAGGAGACGCATACAGCACAGACACAGCAAAGCACAGTCGATCCGACAAAGAACACGAGCTCCCTGGTCAACACCGCACCAAACGAGTCGACGCCCATGCGGACTGAGATCTGGGCCATCGGCACGCATGGTAGACAGAAGGCCATCCAGCCGTTCGGAACGCAGTCGCGGTGCCAGTCGCCGAGCCCGGCCTCCCATCGACCGATCACAAAGTCTTCTGGGCGAAGACCACTCTCGCCGTCGTCGCCGAACGCCGGAGGGATGAGCTGTGTGGTCTGCCACGCAACCGATGAGCTTTCGTGCGTGGAAAAAGCCACGCAAGTTGGATTAGACGGCATCGGAATGCGAGGAAGCTGTGGCGGGTTATCGTCGGGAGCTTGCTGTAGTGGAGGAACAAATGCAGTTGTGAAGAGTGTGTACTCCGGGAGCTTCAGCCCAGCGGTTCTGACATCGAGAGATCGAAAACTGGAGATGGATGGTGATGTGTCACTTCAATTGTATGACCGCTTCGCATGGCCACGACCAATCGTTGACAGAGACAATTAGGGGTCTTTGGGAAAAGTATCGCTTCCATTGCGATTCAGTTAGTTATGCACTACTGTTGTCGAGAGCGACGCCTACTCGTACGCCGGAAGCGTGTCGGGCGCGCCAAAGTCGCACGAGCCGGGCGTGTAGCTCTTGACGTGGGTCGCCATCTGCGCGATCGTGCAGCACGAGCACCACCAGACGCAGCAGTAGTCACCACAGCAGCTGCCGGGGATCTGGAAGCGCGCTCGCACCTTGCTGCGCAGCTGCCACACCAGCACAAAGTAGACGAGCGCGACGACCGACGAGATGACCTGCGAGACCGAGCCGGCCGCGACGCCCGTGGAGCTCACGCTGATCTCGACACGACCGTAGCTGTCGTCGCTGTAGTACGAGTCGTAGAAGGACTGGGTCGTCTCCTGGGCCGACTTCATGGCTGCCGAGGCCGCAATCGCGGCGAACGCGACGCCGACCACGTACAGCACGAGGAACGAGATGAGCACCACGCCGTATCGTGCAATGTTCATGCGGTGCGCGATCTGCGCGATCGAGACGAACGGCAGGCACCACGACATGCAGCAGTTGGGCACGAGATCGGTGAAGCAACCGCAGATTTCGGCGCTCCACGCGCCGAGGCGGATGCCGTTGGCGTCGTGGGTCGTCGGTGCTCCCTGGACGTCGACTGCGATGGCCGACGGTGGGGCGGGCTTGTAGTCGCCGCCGCTCATGGTGGTGGAGAGAAGGAGCTGCTGGGGGGGCTTGCGGAGGACGCGGAGACTTGAGGAATGAAGACTGGTGACTCGCGCACCGGGGCGTCGAGGCCAGTGAGGTGCGTCCATGGGGAAATGGTCCAAGCACAGAGAGTGTACACATTTCCAACACATCCCTTCGCAAGGTATCAAGTAGAGGGTGCAACGAGGGGGATGGGGTGCTGTATCTCTTTTTCGCGCTAAAAGAGTAGACAAAGCACGAAACTTTGTCATTAAGCAGGGGGACAGTGGTCCGATGTACTATAACAAGATGATAAGCCCGTCAGTTGTGGGTGTCTCCAAAACTATTTGGACCGCTGCGCCAGTCCAAAGTGACTCATTTCCACCTGCGTATTCCCGCTGCACTTTTAGTTTGGCAGTGGGTGCAGGCGAAGTGCCCTCCCACGGTCGGCCTGGGTGAACTGGGTGGTGCGTGGGTGCGAACTTCACTCACGGCCTGCCAACTTGACAAGTTGTCACCAGATGCCCCATCCATCACTTTGACTGTCTGCCGTTGCACTCGGTCCCAGTCAGTATCACCCGGCTCGCCTTCCTGGTCAAGCGGCACTCGTCAACAGGTGTGTTGGGCGTGGTTGGATTCCAACATTAAGGGCTGTGCCCTTGTCGATCGTCGTTCTGGGACTCCCTTCGAGATCGATTGGAACGCCGTCGTCGCCCTGTAGTTGCAGCATCCTTCTTGAGGTCAGCTCGTAGGATTGCAGGTGGAATCCGATACGGAGAGATCTTGTACACGCGAGACGGCGCGGCAACAGTCGCCGATACCCGCGTCGTTGCTGCCGGAGGTGACTGTTCTTCCCTCCAGCTGCGCTTCCTTGGAGGTTTCAACTGCTGCTTCGTTTGTGGACTCGCCTGGTTTGCCGCGGGTTTGTCGATGCGCGGCAAGTGGACACTGGGTCGGCTCTTTATGCGATTCTGTTCCGACGACGGACGAAATTGACTACTTGAGGGCGAAGTTTGGGGTGAGCCAGATGGTGATTGAGCGTTGCGAATATCTGCTTCGCTAGGAGAAGAAACACGCCGAATCGGATCCCGTACAGTTGAGATCGATGGTTTTCTGGGATGTAGAACGCTAGGCCGCGGTTTCGCCGCATCACCATCGACAGCCTCAGCTGGATATTCGACCGACGGTAGATTCGCTTCATCCATTTGTCCTTGAACCTTGAGAACCGGTTTGAGATATGTCCTTCATAAAAAAAAAATCAAGAGGGTGAGTATCAGAGGCACACACAAAGTATCCCGACCCGACAAACGCACAGTTGACGACCACGGTGCGAGAAACATTTCTTCTTTGGCTGATACCACTCGCGCATGTGTGTGTACGCAAGGGTCCGGATCTTAATCTCCTCTTCATCGTGTTCTTCGAGTTGCCGTCGTATCAACTCCTCACGTCTCTCCGCTTCGCGGATTCGTTCCTCTTCTTCGGCCTGGGCAAGTGTTGCCTCAAAAACCAAGCGTTCTTGTTCCTTTTGCTCATGGCGGCGTTGCTCCGCTTCCTCTTCTGCCATGGCACGCTCGTGCGCTAGTCGCACTTGCTCTTCATGAAACTCACGCGAAATGCGCAGTTCCAATTGCCGCGAGCGAAGCAGCTTCTCAAAAACGGAGACGCACACAGGTGGGACAAGTTCGCTAAACCAGTCCTGGACAAGCTGGTCCACAACTTCTTCTGCTCGAGACGTGCGTGGTGACGCACACGACAGGGAGCCTGGCGGTCCTCCCCAGTCATCGTCTCCATTTCCGCTAGCGCTGTCAGTGTCGTCCACGGCCTCCACTCGGTTTTCCTCGAGAACTTCTTCCATTTCACCATCTCTACATACTCACCAACCAAGAACCGCGTCAACGCACAAACCCTCGGAAACCGCACACGCAATCGGGACTCACGCAACAATGAGCTCTTCCTGTGGTGGGTCGGATGTGTCCACTTCGAGTCGCAGAGCCCTTCCCGCGACCACCATGTCCGTTCCGTGGCTGCATGATGGATCCACGGGGGACCATTCACTGACCGGCGGTCCCGGACGGATCTGGATGTGTTCATCGGGCACTTCATCAAACGAGCTCTTGCCCGTGATCTGCAAGTACGGGAAGCACTGCCGCCAGTGGTGGAACTGCGGCGGCCGCGAGAGCCGAAACGAGTCGCTCATCAAAATGTACGACGGCGTGTTCGGTGGTGGCGCGTCCGCCGGGTCGGCCACGTCGCTGGCTGGGGCAAACAGCTACACACACCACCGTTGTGGGCCTCCACGGAGATACTACTTGTTGCAGGTTCGTACCTTGGCATCCGTCGCCTCCAGCAGCTCCTTGACGCGCCGCGCCGCCTACCGTTCTCTAGTCAGCCACATCCAGATCCCTCCAAACGCTCTAACTTTGCCATGCGAGCGTGCGCGGACCTGTAGGTTGAAGCTCTCAAACGCCTCCATGAGGCCCACGCCCTCGTCTTCCTCGTCTTCTTCCTCGTCGTCTTCTTCGCCGTTTCGCGGCTGGTGAAGCGCGTCCGATCCCCACCGAAACTCATATTCACACTCGCCACTACACTGCTCTAATTCTCCTTCACTAGCGGGGTCCCCAAGGCGCTCGATGGCGTCATGCCGTTCCATGCTTTCCCCCCGACGTTTCCCCTTCGGATGGGACCGACCCAACGGGTTCCGTCTTCTTCAACATCTTGGTGGTATGTAGTCCACACAAAACCTAAACGAACGTGGCCCACACTATAACCGCACACTCCCTATGCGGCCTTTCTCGCGCGGGGCTTTTTTGAGATGGGCGAGTGTGTGCTAATGATGAGCTGGCGCGCGGAGGATTCGCTTAGTCGACGCGCAGCGCTTCGCTCCATACAGTGCCCACCAGAGGAATCCCCTCGCAAGATTCGTGCCTGTGGCGCCGCATGTAGAGATTCAACCCACGGTGCGGTGCCGGTGGCACGTTTCGCACGTCTCGCCGAGCATCGGCGCCACGAACTGGGGCAACTCCAGCGTGGCGGCGCGCTTCCCGCACAGGCTCACGGGATGCCATGGGCCGTCGTGCCATTCCACTTTCTTCCCGCTCCTACGCGAGTGACGGACTCGACCAAGACCCCAACCGACTGTGTCCACCATGGTTCGCTGCTTTGGCTTTGTCGCGACGGCGCTGGTCGCGCTCGCGTGCGCGTCCGCGCAGGCCGACGCCGCGGCCTTCGACCTCAAGACCTCGCTCGCGACCAAGACGCCGTACTGGGACCAGAGCAAGGACCCGTTGGGCCCGGCGCCGTACGTCAAGCAGCCGGCCAATGGCGAGGAGGACCAGTACACGCTCGTGCAGGTCCAGAGCGTCGTGCGCCACGGCACGCGCTTCCCGAGCAAGGGCAACGCCGGCGAGATCGAGGACCTGCTCAAGAAGCTCCAGACCACGTACGCCGACGTGATCCCGGCCTGGCTCAAGACCTACAAGCTGCCGTACAACTCGTCGATCGACGGACCGCTCGCGCCGCGCGGCGCCGAGGAGGCGCAGCTCTTCGGTGCCCGCACGCGCGAGCGCGTTGGCAAGGCGCTGCCCGCGAGCTTCTCGGCCGACCAGTTCATTCTCCAGAACACGTACAAGCCGCGCACCCACGACACGGCCGTCGCGTACGTGGACTATGCGTCATCAACACTCGGGAATGCCTAGACTCACTCCCGCGGTTGGTTTGTCTTCTTCCTCTCACAGCTTTGCGAGCAAGTTCTTCACGAACCCGGGCAACGTGACGTACATCGAGTACCAGAAGAACTCGGTATGTCGTGACTAGTGTGGGGTTCCAACGTGCCATATCTCATGGGCTGTGTATGTAATAGGACCCGCTGCTGCGCTTCTACGACGAGTGCCCCCGCTACGAGCGCGACGCCAAGGATAGCGCCGAAGCCAACATCCAGGTGACCAACTACAAGGCCTCGGCGGCGTTCCAGAAGAACTTCGATATCCTGCGCACGGCGCTGAACCTGCCCAAGGACGCCAACCTCACCGTGACGGACATCGAGTCGGCGTACTCGGCGTGTGCGTTCGACATTGCGATGTACCAGAATGAGAAGAACTGGTGCACGCTGCTCAACGAGGAGTTTGTCAAGTCGTGCGACTACGCCGACGATCTCGACACGTTTGTCGAGAGCTCGGCTGGCACGAAGATCAGCTACGAGATCTCGTCGGTGCTGCTCCAGGACATTTACAAGTTCATGAAGGACTTCACGGAGCAGAAGACCAAGGTCGTGGGCAACTTCCGCTTTGTGCACGGCGAGACCACGACGCCGCTGCTCACGCTGCTCGGCTACACGGACAAGACGCCGATGCTCGCGACCGCCACGCCCGCGCAGATCGAGGTGCGCTCGTTCCGAGGCTCGCGCCTCGCGCTCTTCATGGCCAACCTCGAGTTCCGCCTGTACACCAAGAACAAGATCTCGAACGGCTGCGAGTCGGCTGACGAGCCGCAGCCCACGCAGTACTTTGTGCAGATCCGTGTGAACGAGCAGGTCACGGCCGTGCCGGGCTGTGACGGCAAGGTCTTCTGCGAGCTCTCGCAGGTCGAAAAGCTGTGGGACTACTACCTCAACGTCTACGACTGGGTCGCGGACTGCAAGATCTAAGAAGACTCCACCAGCCAAGGGCGAGTGCATGTGTTTCCACCACAATGTGGTCAAAATTTTTGGCACAGAGCAGACGCCACTCGTAGCGCTTCTCAATTGAATGTTTTCGTCAGCAATTACTGTATGGCTGGTATTTTGGCACTGAGCGATGGCTTTGGTTTTGTCGATCGCTCACACTTCAGAACTCCTCTTTTTACGGCCAAGAACTTTAGACAGCGCAGGCGGCCGTAAAGTCGTACTCCGTGAGGTAGTAGCCCCAGATCTTCTCGACCTTGGACAGCTCACAGAATACCTCTCCGTCACAGCCCGGCACAGCCGTGACCTGCTCGTTCACACGGATTTGGACATAGTACTTGCTCGCATCCTCTTCGTCCGAGTCATCGTCCGAGTCGCAATCGCTCTGGCGAACGCCAGTCGTGGCACACTTGTCGACGCTGGCCTTGGTGTACAATCGGAACTCGAGGTTGGCCATGAATGGACCGAGGCGGGAGCTGCGGAACTTGCGGTGTTCGATCTGCTCGAGAGTCGCGTTCCCGGACATTGGCGTCTTGTCGGCATAACCCAGAAGGGTCATGAGCGGCAGCACAGTTTCCGCGTGGACAAAGCGAAGATGGCCGACAATGGTGCTGTTTTGGTGCACAAATGCTGTGAACGAATTGAACACGTCGCGCAAGAGCACTGCCGATATCTCATAGCTGATCTTGGCGCCCGCACTGTTCTCCACGAACACGTCGAGGTCGTCGGCGTAATCGCACGTCTTGATGAGCTCTTCCGAGAGCAACGTGCACCACGCATCCTTGGTGCTGTAGATCGCCAGGTCAAACGCGCATGCTGAGAACGCAGTCTCCACGTCGGACGCTGTGATATTAGCGGACTCCGGTAGGTTCAGCGCCGCGCGGAGACTATCGACTTGTTTCTGGTACGTCGACGAAGCCTTCAAAGCTGAGAGCTCGATGAGCGCGGCCTCGTTTTCTTCGATCTCACTCGTGTAGCGAGGGCACTGATCGAAGAAGCGGAACAGCAAATCCTGGGTAGTCAACAAGCACACGTAAGTGATCAGAGTATATCGTAGAGCGAAGGTACCAACGACGCACCGAGCTCTTGGGGTGTTCAACCATCTCAACGTCGGCCGGGTTGGAGAAGAACGTCGAGACGAACCTACACATGATGAGAGCAGCCAGATGAGCCTCGTTGACAGTCCATAAAGCGTGCTGTGTGTGCAACGTACCCCAGAGCAGTATCCTTCGTACGAGGCTTGTACGTGTGTTCCACGAGATACTTGTCCGCCGAATAGAGCTCGGGTACAGCACTGCCGACGCTTTTGCGAGAACGCTGGCCAAACGCCTGCGCTTCTTTTGTCCCCGCCGGCGCGAGCTCGCCCTCAACCGAAACGTTGTACGGCAGCTTGTACGTTCGAAGCCACTCCGGGATGGCATCACCATAGTTTGTTTGGAGCTTGGCAAGTAGCTCCTCGATCTCGAACGTGTTACCCTCCGTTGGAAACCGCGTGCCGTGGCGAACGACGTTCTGCACGTGGACGAGCTTGTATTTGGCCTCCTCGTCGCTGGAGACCTGTTTTGCGAACGTGCTAGCACCCAGCGGGTCTTTGCTCTGGTCCCAGTAGCTCGACTTGGTCGCAAACGATGTTGGCAGGTCAAATTTCGCTGCGGTAGCCGTCGATGTGAGTGCCGAGACCGTAAGTGCCGTCGCAAAGACCCCGAATGTGTGCATTTTGACTCGTTGTGCACTTCAGATGGATAAAAGAGAACTGAGCCGAGGCACACGAGGCCACATACGTACCTCCTCACGTAAGGGTCTCGGAAGATGAGGTCTCTCCTCCTTCGTCGTTCGACTCGACCCAGCTTACTTGACAATCGTGCGCCTGTTTGCATTCGATCATGTTTCTGGTGAGCCTGCTGGTGGGAGTGGAAAGGGCAGCACCCCACGTCTTGGAACCGGCACTTCACGATCTCGTGGCGCAGCAGTTGATCACATCCACCAGAAGTGACCGCCACACACACACGTTGATCAGACCACTAGGTGCACTCGACCTGAGCCACGAATCTTGCAAACGAAGAAGTACGGCATGACCAACAAGCACGGAATACACTTGAAGTCGTTCGGTTGTCAACGCTGACGGTCTCCGATGATGGCAAACA
>JAADVT010000823.1:0-14644 GCA_023335895.1 Pythium rishiriense
AAGTCAGTCAGCGAGATATCCCTTCTGGCGAGAAAGGACGGTATCCATTGATTGGCTAAATATAGTCGATCTGTATCCTTTTTGAAAGGGTCGGTACCATATTTGAAAGGGTTTTCGGTATCCACTATACAGTATACACAATACATCTTGCTGACGACTCAATTGTGCGGATCCGATGGCGTTTCGGGAACGAGAGAGAGAGAGAGAGATCTCGACGGAAGCTTGGTGATGGCGCCCGCCGCTGCGCTTCGCGAGGGTGACGGCCGCGTCACGAACGGCGAGACCTCGGGGATGCTCCCTCGCTTCGCTCGTGAACGGCACTGAGCCCGCTCCAGAAGGCGATAACCCACGCAGGCCGATTGGGCTCCGAGTTGCTCGGACCCATCGATGTGGTGAATGTGTGTCCTCGTTGCGATCGGAGCCGGCTTCTCGTGCCAACAGAGCGACGGTTGGTGGGTATGGTCTCTAGTGAGTTAGTGAGTGTCGTTGTCGTTGTCGATGTCGTTGTCGATGTCAATGTTGTAGTGAGTGCGAAGGAACGGTGAGCTGGAGTGTTCTGGGTCCATGTCCAACGCGCGGATCCGACATTGCGGGTCTAGTGTGTCGTGAGCTGCTGCTGGTGGTGGTACTGGTGGTGCTGGTGGTGGTCTGGGTGTAGGAAGTGGATGCTAGGCGTCGGTGAGTCGAGTCGGAGAGCGGATCGAGTAGCAGTGGAGTGGTAGAGAAGGTGGCGTTTATTCTTTTGGCCAATCTCGTTGATTATGACAATACCAGCGGGCTGCTGCTCCTCGTTGACGCACTTGGTGCCGTCCAGCCGTCCAGCCTTGTGCTCTGCAGAGCATGCTTTCCCGCAGATCGTTGACTTGTAGAGGATCTAGAATCTAGATCTAGAGCGTTCCGACTGCGTCCTCATGTCAGGTCCTGGAGCATCGACCGCACGTCGTGGAAGAATATAAATATGTATCCTTGGTCGTGTTGGAAAAAAGGCGGCGTCCGACGAATGTCCTACTTCGAAGTATATTGACGATTTGATTTGGTTTTGGCTCGTGTTCTAGAGGGTGTAGTTTGCTTGGGGGTACTTGGCCATTCGTGCGGCATTGATGCTGTGATTGGTGCTTGTCCTGACGGCATCGGGTGCGTGCGTTATTGGAAGGGAGGATCGTTTCCAACCAGTCCAGCGTGGTTATCTATGTGTAGCCATCCCTGAAATATGGAAATTTGGTGTTGCGCTAACGCAAATGTTGGAAAATGGAGCACTGTGCGGTGTTGGGCGCCTAGCTGCCTTTTTCTTTCCCTGTGTATTCCTATTTATTTCATAAAATGATAGTCTAAAATTTGGGAAATACGGCCCTCACCCTGTCTCGGTTTGGACACCCGACGTTTTTCGCGTTGATCGATCGGCACACACTGCCACCGGAGACTCTCTCGTCCGCCGCCGCCGCTCGCATCTCCGCGCTCCGCACACACAGGCCCCCCGCCATGTCCCGTCTCAACCCCAAGGCCGGCGCCTTCGTCCCGAGGCGCGTGGTGTTGTCTGCGTGCATCAGCGTATCGCGACCCGTGCTGACGTTTTGTTGTCGTTTGTTTTGGTTTTCCAGCTTTTCGATGCCGGCGGTGGCGACGCCCGCAGCCTCCGCACCAGCACCAGTCGCGCCCGTCGCCGCGTCGGCGAAATCGCCCGTCAAGCCTCCGGCCAAGCCGACGCCGATCGTGACGGCGGCGCCGGACGCGCCCAGTGGCACCGCTAAGGCCGCGACGCCCGGCGCCAAGACCACTGCAACCCCCACGGGGAAAACGGCGCCCAAGGCGACGGCTGCAGCTCCAGAAGAGAGCACGACGACCGAGGTTTGTCGCATTTCAGTGGGGATGGGATAGGGTGGGGTCTGCCTTTGGACCGCGACTCACGGCCCGTTGCGATCGCCGTGGTGTGGATCCAGGATGTCGACATGGACGGCGCCGCGAGTGGCCGCATCGTGTACTCGATCGAGTACTTGCTGCAGTTCCAGCCCATCTGCGACGCCGTGCCGTGCTACTTCCCGGACGTCGTGCGCGCGCCGGCGCCGCTGCGGCTCGGCCGCTACATCAACGACCGGCTCGTGTACACCGTGCCCGAGCTTCTCCTGGTACGTCGCGTCTATCCTCTCGCGTCAAGCGTACGTTTCGGGTGCGCGTGTTGGGCTCCCATTGACCCTGTGCGGCTCGATGACATGTAGTTCCAACCGCTGTACCAAATGTTCCCGCCCGATCTCGAATGGAGCGACACGCTCGCGATCGTGGCCGAATCCGTGGACAAGAAAGCCTCGCCGCCGGCCAAGCTCAGTAAGAAGGAGAAGGCCAAGGCCAAGGCCGCCGCGGCTGCGGCTGCGGCGGCAACAACGGGCGCAACGGCGGCCGACCAGCTCCAGTACGATCCGACGCTCATGTGCTACTTCAACCCGACCGAGTACGCCGCCGCGCTGAACATGGCCGTGTACGGGAGCAGCGCCACGGCAGCAGCCAATGGCGCGACTGACAAGGCCGTGTCGACAATCTCGGCAAGCGGAATTGCGGCTGCGGAGCCCTTGAATCCGATGGACGAGGCAGTTGAAGCCAAGCGACGGCTCGCGGTGTACGTGACTGTTTTTTGTGTGCGGTCACCTCCTTTTTTTCACTCATGTGTGTGATATGTGGCGATGTACAGATTACTGGACGAGGTGCAGCCTGAGGCAGTCCCCGGTGTGCTCCAATCCTTTGAGAAGATCCCAATCACGTGTACGCACACGCTGCAAGAGGTCATCGGGCAGCTCTTTGATCGCGCGATCGCCGAACCAACGTTGTGGTACGTCTTTGTTCATTGTTTTGCGTGAGAATTGTGGAGCCACTCGCATATTGAATGGTCCTACGTATCGTCATCATAGCGACGCGTTCGCACAGTTGTGTACGGGTATGGCCGAGCGCACGCCCGAATTCAAAGAAGGCGCCAAGACGATCAACTTCCGCCGCATTTTGCTCACGCGCTGCTACGAGGCACTGATAGAAGAGCCCGAGACCACGGTCCTATCAGGACCTTCGAGTAATGGTAGCTCGGCTGCGGACACTTCGACGGCAGTGGGCAACGGAACGACGTCGACTGGCAATGACTCTGCCTCGGCGCCACTGCACTCGTGGCGGCGACAGTGCATGCTGCGCAACGTGTGCTTCATCGGCGAGCTCTTCCGCCGCCAGTTGCTGACCGAGAATATCATGCACGTGTGCGTGGCAATGATGCTCGAGGACGAAGTCAACCCTCAGATGGACGTGATCGACGCAGCCTGTCGGCTGCTCATGCTGGTAGGTCTCGGTTGCTGGAGATATGAATGCGAGTGGTGCCCTCACACTACATTGGTTGTTCTCTATGGGAATGCAGGTGGGCGACTTGTTGGATGGGTCGAGTCCCGCGTCGCGACGAACAATGGACGAATATTTCGACGTGCTGCAGCGTCTCGCGGACCACACCGCTGCAGATCAGGCATTGAAAGACACCATCGCTGAGGTGGGACCGGTGGCTCTAAAGGAGCTGATCGAGATTATTAGACTGACGTGAGTTAATTGTATGGATACTAGATGACGGCATTGCGAGCAGGCGGGTGGGCGAAGAAACGACTGGACGCTACGGCCGGCGTGGGCAGCCCTGCGAAGCCCGGCGGTACAGCTCCACTCGCGCCGCTTGCGTCCACAGTGGCGGCTGCGATCGCTGGGGGTGGAACGTCCACGACTGTAGCCTCGCCCGTGCAATCGTCCAGCGAAGCGGCTGCCTCGTCATGACGGTTGCTGCTGTATAGCCAGCTCGCCCGCCGCGAGCAATACCAAGAAAGGCCCTCTCCATAGCATCCCGATAGTTTCCCCCTACAATCTACCCCAACTCCACAGATGATATGACCTGTGCACTGGTCACTTGAACAAACAAAACACGTAGATCCCAAACACTGAACGAAAATAAAGCAGCAGTATTTAACGACCGCGGAAGGATTTTCTTCTGGCCTGCCTAGTCAGTGTGGCGGTAGATCACATCTAGTAGTCGGAACGATCCATCTGGCGTGACGCTGCCCGGTGAGGAGAACTTGAACCGCACGGCCACGTCATTTCGTCCATCGTCGTCCTCTTCTTCGTGTTCTCCAGTATCAGCCACGTCCGCGATCTCCTCGTGCAAAATGAGCTCGTCGCCGTCGCTCGAGATCTGCAGGAAGCGGCACCATCGGTGCAGGCGTGTGTGGTCACGCAGCATGAACGCGTGCGAGTCGCCCGCCAGCACGACTTCGCCCGACCCCGTGGATTGGGCCATGTAGCGTCGGGCTTCGAGCAGCAGCGCCAGCGTCTGGTACACCGCACCGAGACTGGCGAGCCAGGGAGAGGGCGCAACTTAGCCCTTATGTCCACAAAGTACATTTAGTGATGAGTGCTCGTACCTGTCCTCGAGGAAGAAGCGCTCGAACGAGTCGACGAGCAGCACGGAGCTCTTCTCGCGCATGAGGTGGAGCGAGCAGGCAAAGTGCTGCAGCTCGGCGCTGCTCTTGATGTACTTGATCTGGATGCGCCGCCACACTTCATTGTCGCGGCCGGTCTTGGCCGGCACGCCACAGCGCAGGCAGGGCTGTAGCGGCACGACCGTGGGTCGCTGCTGCGTGCGCGCGCTGTCACCGCAGAGCAGCAGCACGACGCTCTGGCCGGCGCGCGCGCGCGTGAAGCCGTACTGCAAGAGCAGCGACGTGAGCCCGGCATCCACGGCCGCGTGGAGGTACAGCAGCTCGTCGCGTGGCGTGTCTGGCTCTAGCTCTACGACGCCGTCGCGTTGCGAGGGCGGCACGCCGCACGGTACGTCGCCATGCGTGAAGAAGGCCTCCAATTGAGAAGGAGTCATGGGGAATGTGAATGCGGATTGGCGCGCTTTTTCAGATCGGTTGCAGTATGAGGGTCGAAGAGATCTTTTGGAAAGTTGGGCATGTTCAAGAGTGATGGTCAGTTGTTACATGAGGGTGGTGACCATGATTCCGGAAGCTCACGAAAACGGTAAGACATGATCAAGGTGAGCTCGATTGGATCGGATGCTTCTCCTCGCGGTGATCGCGTGGTCGCTCACTCGCCTCGTGTATGGGCTGTGTGTGGACAACCTTAGCCATCGACGCTGGACGCGTATTATCGCACAGAGCTGTTGTATGCCCAGGTGCAGGAGATTCTCCACTTGGATGACCGCTCGTCCCAAGATGCCAAGGCCATCCAGGTGCGGATGAGCGCGCCACGTCTCGGCCAACGACAGATCCTCACACTTTGGTGTCGCTGTATGGTAGATCGCGGATCTACTACTCACTGTCGCGCAAGTGGACCGCATGCTGCGTGGCGGCACAGGCGACGCCGAGCCGACCGACAGTGGTGTCCTTGGCGTCACGTCGGCGCAGCTGCATCGCACGACTGGGCTCAGCGACGACCGTGTGATCCAGTTTCATCGAGACGCAGCGCGTGTACGCTTCCTGAACCAACCGGATGCTATGCTGGGGGGCGGTCTGACTGTGTATATCTGTGCTCACAGCACGCGCTGCTGCCGCGCGTGGAAGAAAAGCTCCGCGATTTGTGCAGCGAAGTGTGCGATATTGTGCTGCCAGAGCTCCTCGATCGAACGCACCAGCAGCACCCGACCATAGCAAGTTTAGTGACTACGCCGCTGGCGCGCCAAGTGATGGAGCTACCGGCGCTTCTCGTGGAGGCGCAGTCGCTCCAGCGCCAACGCGAGCAACGCACGGCGCTTCTCAAACAGCAATTGCACCGACAGCTCCTCGACGATCTGGGCCGCGTCAAGGCCATGATTCTCACTGTCCAAAACCTGCTCGTGCAGTACAAACAGCACGACATGCCGCGCGTGCTGCGCGCCAAGATGCAATGGCTCGTCGCGTTTTCGCGCGCCATGGCGGTGCGCACCAAGGTGCTTGCCAAGCAAATTCACGTCGAAACATACCCGACAGACCGTGTCGCATTACTCTCCGCTCTCCAGTACGATCAAATGGCCCTGTGTTCCCAATCGATACAGACACTGACCCCGTGGATTTGTATAGCGATGCACTGGAAGAGCGACGGCAGCGCGCCGCAGAAGAGCGTGAGCAGGTGCGGCTACATGTTGGTCTGTGCGTGCTCATTTTTCTTATATCCACTCATTTGTGTATTGCCTCAAAAGCTTGAGGCCAAGTTACACTTGTACCGCACCGCCGACGCTGAGTTTCAGGCCATCGCGCGCGAGTACGCGTTTGTGCTGCAGGGGATCGAAGAGAAGAAAAAATGGATCCGGTCGCTTAACATGTAATACGGACCCAGACCAAAAAGCCAGTTGGTGGCGCTTACGACGAGCTCTGCTTCTTGAGTCCGTGCATGAGGATGGCGCTGCTGAGCTCACCCACAAAGGCATTGGCCTGCATGGGGCCTTGCTGCAGCTTGCGCATTCCGTTAATGACCTCACGCGTCTTGGAAATGTATAGGCCGTCCATGCTCGAGCGCATGTCGATCTCCATGTCCTCGACCATGCGGCCCATGTTCGACACGTGCGAGTACTGGTCCTCGAAATCCAGCGTCTTTTCCGTCTATACGCAGCATATAAAGTGTGAGATCGCCACAACCACCACCCAAGACATTAAGATTCTTTCTCCCATACCTGTCGTGTCAGGGTGCCGTCGAGCGTGAGATCGCCGAGCTCCGGACGGTTCACCTTCATGGCCAAAAGCACAGTTGTCGTGAGGCGGTACGTGGCCTTACGCTGGCGCGCGCCACCACCGCTCGAGGCATCGCTGAGCTCCTGCACTTCAAGCACATGGATCGAATTCCACGAGCCCTTTTCAACAAAGCGCTGGTCGAGGACATCCTTCTTGACGAGGAAACAGGCCGCAAAGCCCGCATCGAGGTCCCACATGTACACCGACGAGATGCCACCCTGGTAGTACAGTTCGCGGTACGAGTCAAAGATCTCGTTCGCGTAGACCTCGAGCTCGCGCAGGTTCTCGGACGGGAAGAAGCCTTCACTGTCGGGCACCTCGGGGTCGTACTTGTTGGACCAGGGCGAGCTACACACAGCAAACCAAGGAAGGTTAGGAACCTCTGAGCAAGAGTGAGGCAAATAATCATGGCAGCCACCGCACCGGTACGAGTCGCCGTCGCGGTTGTAGTCGCAGAGCAGGTACTTGCGGCCGTTCGTCGGATCGATCGCGACCTGGAGCGGCTGGTCCACGCGCTGGTACAGCTCGTCCGTGAGCGCGGGCGCGACGCGCGTGAGGCTGTAGAGGTCCTGCTCCACGTCGCGCGGCGGCATGCGCCGCATGAGGTTCAGGCACGACGTCAGCGTCGCGTCGCCGTGGTCGCCCATGGCTGCTCTTATTCCGGCGGATCCCAAAGGAAGTTGTTCCCTCGGCGATGTGTCAGCGCGAACTTCACTTCCACATGATTGGTTGAAATAGTCAACTATTTCATCCAATTAAAAATTTAAACCGTTTGATTGGTCGAAAAGAGTGACTCATGTCGGACTGGTTGGGAAGAGTTGTGGAAGCGCTCGAGAGGTTGCCGACAACTCGCATCGACCCGCGATGAGCAAGAAGGTCTCTCTCCAGCACCAGGCGGCGTTCGACGCCGCCGCGCCAATCGTTGGTACGTCTGTGTGTGTAGGTGTCTTTTGGGTTCTCCGTTCGGTGGGCTAACAGCGTGGGGGTTCTGGATGCAGCGTCGTTCCGCAATGGGCCGCCGCCGCCGGCCAAGCGCAAGGACCTGAGCTTCGAGGTGTTTGAAAACGCCGGCAAGAAGCAGCGCCTCGTGGTCGCGAGCACGGAGCGCATCGCGTACCAGGGCGCCAATTTTGGCTACCTCAGCGCCGCCAACGACTGCGCGAGGTGCGTCGCGCGGTTGGCCTACGACGACATGGAGACAAGTGGAAAGCTGATCTTTTCGTGATGTGGCGAGCAGCTACGCCGTCGGCATCTACGACAAGAACACGCAGGAAGTGCGTCTGTGCAACGTGAGCCAGATCTACATGATGCAGCAAACCGTCAAGGGCTCGACCGACAATGTCGACGAGAACCGCGGCGAGAGCAAGAGCTACATGGAGAAGAAGCGCGACCTCGTCGAGATGTTCGGTAGCAAGAAGAGCAAGCGGATACAGAAAAGCATCGAAGAAAACGTCGTCAACGTCCAGAACGTCAGCGGTGCCGCGTCCATCACGGAGACGCTCAAGAAGCAGATGGACAAGGCCAAGGAGGACGCGCGCGCGCGCGACGCCGCGTCATCGGTCGAGTCGGCCACGCTCGCTACGCGCAATGCGATCCTGCCGCCGCACAACCTCGATGCGGCCACGCCCGAGCAGGTCTACATCATCCGCAAGTGTACGTGGCATCCATTCACACGGAATACTTGCTGTTGTCGCCAGCGAAACTCACTTGTCTTTCTTCCCCGCAGTCCTGAACGCGCCGGTGATGGAGTCGCTGATGATGAAGGCGGACGAGTGGATCGAGGCGCTCCAGACCTCGAGCGTCGCGGACTTTGCCTCGACCCAGAAGCTCGGCGCGCTGCCCACGCGACTGCTGCTCTCGCTGCGCACGCCGTACGACAAGACCAAGCTCGCGTACCTCGTGTACTTGCAGTACCAGCTCGACATTTTCCACACGCACTTCCCGTTCCGCAAGAGCGTCGTGGCGTTCAGCGAGGAGAAAAACATTCCGCTCGTTGTGCTGCGCAACCTGCTCGCGCTCTTCACGGACGCGAGCCAGGGCGAGAACGGCTACATGAGCTACCTACAGCCCAAGGCCAAGAAGGACCAGCTCATCCTGTACATGCTCGTGATTGCGCTCACGGTCAACGGCTTCAGCCTCGACCTCACCGAGCTCGCGGCCGACCTCAAGCGCTCGGCGCCGTCGTACGTTCGTCTCTCCATTTGTGCGTGAGATGGTGGATCGGTGACTAACTGTCTTGTCTTTTGTGATCCAGGCTCACGGCGTACTGCCGGCAACTCGGTTGTGGTGTCGAGAAGGTCAAGGCCGAGACGGCCGTGTACGGCTCGAACGCGCTCTCGTCCAAGAAGCAGGCCCACCGCACGGTGCTCACGCTGCCGCTCCAGTTCCCGCAGCCGAAGCGCGGTGGCCCGGCGCGTCGCTAGGCATCCCGTCCAGTTTCCGTCCGCATGCACGCTTGTTTAGACACGACCCAAATGAATCCACCTCTTTTTTTCTTCATGACTCGTGGCATTTTCTTGATTACCAATGGATCGATGTGGGTGGGGGGAGGGACCTAACACTAATATACGGGGGGAATGGTGGTGGTGACGGATGGGACGAACAGCACTCGCGCGCGGCGGAACGCAATCACCCGCGGATGTCCGACTCGGTGGAGAACCGCATGGCCGACCCCCGCGAGTTGTACGAGCCGCCGGCTTCCAGCATGGCGTAGCTGTCGTTCGTGTCGCGCATCTCATCCATGGCGTCCATCCAGTGCGAGTCGTCCTTGCCAGTGTCGAGCCCGGCCAAGCCGTTCGAAGGCGCGGCCTTGGCCTTGGCGGGCGTGGCGTTCTCCTCGTCGGTCAGCGTGTCGCGGAAGGTCTCGCGGCCCAACATGCCGTGGTCAAACGAGTTCATGAAGCTTCCGCCGCCGTAGCTCGTGCCGCCGGCATACGACTCGGCGTACGATTCGGCGTACGATCCTTCCCGGTACGAGTGCGCAAACTCGGTGGACGCCGCGGCCGCGCCCGGGCCGCGGCTCTGGTCAAAGTTGGTCGCGGACTTGGTGAAGTCGGCGACGGCGTCGTGGTGGTGGTGGAACGAGCTGCCGGGCGGCGGCGAGAGCTGCGGCGGGTTGTCGGCGAACTTTGGCGACGAGGGCGTGGCGTACTTGGTCATGACCACGATGTCGTCCGTGGGCGTGGCCGTGGCCGACGTGGTCTGCCGGCTGTGCTTGGGCATGTCGAGCGACGCGTACATTTTGGCGTCGTGGGCCGACTCGAGCACGGGCGACGCGCCGCCGTACTCGGCGTCGGGCCCGAAGCCGTGCTCGGCGTCCTCGCGGCGCGCACGGAAGTGGCGGTACGCGAAAAAGCCGATGATGCCCACGAGGCCCACGCAGGCGAGCACAATGCCGACGATCGCGCCCGCGCCCATGCCGGAGGAGGACGACGAAGAGGAGGAAGGGGAGGAGGAGGAAGCGTCGGTCGCGGCGGCCTCGGTCGGCAGCGGCGTTAGTGTTGGCGTTGGTGTTGGTGTTGGCGCCGCGCTCGCGTTGTTGCTGCTCGTCGCGTTGGATGCGGATGTGGGCGCCGGGGCCGATGTCGCGTTCGTTGGCGCGGGCGTGGAAGGGGCT
The DNA here is from genome assembly GCA_023335895.1 of Pythium rishiriense. NCBI lineage: Eukaryota > Oomycota > Peronosporomycetes > Pythiales > Pythiaceae > Pythium > Pythium rishiriense. Next base: position 10,327 of record JAADVT010000823.1, read on the forward strand.
GGCGCGGGGGGCGAGGGGTTGGGGGTCGTCGCGCCCGGTGCCGGAGGGTTCGCGGACGGCGGGGCGGTTGTCGCGTTCGCGGGCTGATTGTTAGTGTCGCTGGGTCTGGGCGACGCGTCCACGGCGGCGACTGCCAACACAGACACAACCACGAGAGAGAGCGTACGTCAGTGCGATCTGCGTGTGGTGGTAGCAGCGGCACAATGGGACGCTAGGGCGTTTCTGTGAACGCACCCGTTCCGGCCGTCACGACGAGCAGCACAAGCAACACGAGCAGCGCGAGTCGCATGGTCGGAGCGGGTAGCCGAGCCACCGCAAGCGAGAAATGGCCGCGTTGCGGTGGCGACCCACAACCGCGTGGGGCCCGTGGGGGTGGGGGGGCCCACGCCCACACCCAACCCGCGCCCGAGTTGTTGGCACGTTGGTGTGCACGCCACACCCGGCTGTTGTTGTGCTGTCGAAAAAGACGGGCGAAACCCTTGAGTGAGTTGACCGCGACAGGTTGCGTTGCCAACAACCCCAGCACCCCATAGAGTCGGATCGCCATCAGTTGCGGGCTCGGGTTCAGATCGTTGAGTTGTGAAGACGGAAGGGGTACAGTGTACCAGGCAAGTGTACCCACCTGGCTCCTTCCGAAAAAGAATCCGGCCTTCGCACCTGCCAGCGCAACCAGAAATCCAATCGATGCAGGGTTGGGGGAATGACGTTTGTACCTCATTTTGTATCCGTTACGAACCTCTTTAGTTTTTGGCCAATCCCAGTGAATGAACGCATTACCTTTAACACTGTGAACCTCAAAATGATCGACCATCTATACCCATATCTATGTACCTTCCTGAACCTACATTTCCGACCATCACTTTCATGAGGGTTGTGAGATAAAGACCATCACTCTCTTACGCCAAGCTTGGTTTTCCAAAAACCTCGAGGTTTTATTCGCTCGGCCCTGGGTTGCTCTTTGCCTTCTGTGTGTGTGTGTGTCTGGGAGCAGGCTTTCCTTCCTTCCGTGAGAAAGAGAACCGCGACGACACGGAGGAAGAACTCGGCGCGTGGAGACAGATCCACTTCCCTCCGTCTCCACCTCACAATCTCCCCCTCGCCCCCGTCGCCATGAGCGCCACACGCAGCAACAAACCCGCGGGCTTTGGCCTGAGCGCCGACGACGCGTCGCCGCCGCCGGCGCCCGCGTACAGTCGCTCGCTGTCCATCAACTCGGACGACGAGTACAACTACAGTGACCTCGAAGAGGACGACGAGGCCGAGTACGTCGACGACGACGACGACGACGACGACGGCAACGCGTCTGTGACGTCGGGCAACAGCACGGGCCGCCGCCGCGCCGGCTCGGACCTGAGCATGGAGGGCAAGCACGCCGACGGCGGCCAGCTCTCGCCGCTCGGCGCCAGCGGCTCGGTCGCCAAGAAGAAGCGCATCAGCGCCTCGGGCCTGAACCACCATAACGCCAAGTCGAACGACGAGTACCGTGTGATCGACGAGGAGGAGCTGTTCCAGGAACTGCGCCAGCTCATCCAGGAGATCGCGTCCGTGCTCGAGATCACGCCAGCCGTTGCCGCGGTGCTCTTGCGCCACTTTGGCTGGAACAAGGAGAAGCTCTTTGAAGGATACTACCTGGACCCCACGAAGGCGCGCCAGGATGCAGGGCTGGAATTTGCCGATGTGCCACCGCCGAAGCTTCCAGAAGACAAAGAGGTGCGTTGACGAAGGCGGGGTGATGATGGGTCTGGACGGTCTGACATATGAGGATTTTTATCTTTCAGATTGACTGCATGATTTGCTGCGATTCCTACCCTGCAAGCGAGGTATTCGGCATGGGTTGCGGCCACATCTACTGCCTCGTACGTTGCGAACGAACACAGAAGATGCTCTTGGAAGCTCGTGCTGACAATGATGCGTTACGATTCTGTAGACATGCTGGAAGTCGTATTTGTCGGTCAAGGTCACAGAGGGTCCTCCCAGTGTCATGACAACCTGCCCGGCCCACGGGTGCAAGGAAGTTGTGACGGAGACGACGTTCCGCAAACTGCTCAAGCCCGAGGACTACCAGCGCTACTCGCGTTTTGTGCTCCGCTCGTTTGTTGACATCAACAAGGGCGTCAAGTGGTGCCCCGCTGCAGGATGTAACAAGGCTATTTCTAGCGCCGGCGGTTTGTCGTCCGTACGGTGCTCGTGCAACTGCGTTTTCTGCTTGCGTTGCGGCGAGGAATCCCATGCACCGGTTGCGTGTGACCAGCTCGCAACGTGGCAGGAGAAGTGCCGCAATGAGTCAGAGACAGCGAATTGGATCCTAGCGAACACGAAGAAGTGCCCGAAGTGCTCAGTGCGTATTGAGAAGAACCAGGGCTGCAACCACATGACGTGCCGAAAGTGCCACTTTGAGTTCTGCTGGGTATGTATCAGCCGTGCATTTTGTGGGTGTTTTTGAGGCTTGAACTGACGTTGATAATGCTCTTGTGTTACAGATTTGTATGGAGGACTGGCACAAGCATGGATCCACGACAGGTGGCTACTACAAGTGCAACCGCTTTGATGCCCAGAACGCGGCCGCAGACACGGACGCGGCCCGTGCTAAGGCTGAACTAGACCGCTACCTGCACTACTACCAGCGTTTCGCCAACCACTCGGAGGCGGGCAAATTCGCGCAGCGAATGCGTGAGGGCACGGAAGCCCGTATGGTAGAACTCCAGGCGAGCCATGGTGAGTCTTCATGGATCGACGTTCAGTTTTTGAACGCGGCGACCGAGCAGCTTATCGAGTGCAGACGCGTGCTCAAGTACACGTACGTGTTCGGCTACTACTTGCCCCCCGGAAAGGAGAAGAATCTGTTCGAGTACCTGCAGGAGAACCTTGAGAAGAACACCGAGCATTTGACGGGCCTGTCTGAAATGCCCCTTGACAAGATGAACCGTGCCGAGATCGTGAACTACACGCGCGTGACCGAGACGTTCCTGCGCAACTTGCTCGCGGGTGTTGAAGACGGCTTGACATCCGGCGGGCCGATGCTCGACCTTTAGGTAGATCCGTGCTCGTGCATGCATCATCGAAACCGTCTTTGAATGTGTCTTCTCCACTCAATCACGCTTCGCGTTTTCGCTCTAATTACCAATACAGTGCACTTGCCGAATCCAAGGATGATGTGATGGTGGAGTGGGGAGTGGATGGATACACTTCATAAATTATATTGTGGCATGGCATCGTTTTTTTTGTCCTTGTGGTAGTATCGCGCATAATTTGCTTTTCCCTGTTTCCCAGCTCATTCATCTTCGCCACGCAGCGTCCGTGCGGCTCGGATGAGCGCCTTCCGCGCGGCCGAGTCCTTGATGCCCAAGAAGTTGAGGTCGTCCTTCTCAATCCCAGTCTGCAAAGCACACGTCACCCAAACTGTGAGTTGGCGCGTTCGTTGTGTCCTCCCAACGGCGTTTTCAACTCACCTCGCGGATAAAATCGACCGACGCGAAGCCCTTGGCTTTGAACGTCGCCGTGTAGCGCTGTAGTTCGAGTTGCTTGAGCCACTGATACACTTCGTCATCCTGGTCCTCGAAGCTGTCCTCAACCTCGTCGTGGCGCTGCTTCCCCGGGCCGGCAGCCGTCTCGGGGCGGCGCTCCTCCGTGAACTTGCTGCGCTTGCCGCGGCTGCCGCGACGCTCGCGCGAGCCCTCCGAGCTCGAGTGTGAATGGCGGCTACCACCATTGTTGGCGCTGCCCTTGCTACGCCGGAAGAGCATCTGCAGCGTCGACGGCTGTCGCACGCCTCCGTTGGCCTTAAGCGCGGCCTGCTCGTTGGCAAAGTCGATGGCCTGGTTGATCAGCGCCATCCAGCGGTCCAGGTCGTCCAGGTTGAGCGCGCGCAGCTCGCGCTTGATCTTCCAACGGCCGTCGACAATGTTGAAGTTGAGCTCCGGCATCTCCATAGTCTATGGCAATCAGAGCGAGTGAGTGTAAGTCATAGAGCGTATCCATGCGGAGAGACCGACAAACGGACCTTCCAGATGCGGCAGTCCTTGAGGTAGAGCGACGCGACCGTGGGCGGCGTGGCCGGCTGGCTGAGCCTCCGCGCCTGGGCTCTCCGCTTCTGCGTCTGCTCGAGCTGCTGTTGCTCTGCCTGCTTGTCAGTCGACTTGAGGTGGTCGCGATCCAGAATGAAGAGCTTCTCCGACCAGCCGCGGTTTCCGCGACGGTTGCGCTTGAACATCGATCCGGTGTGGTACGGCGGCGGCAGCACCGGCGCGGCCTCGCCGGTCTCCTCTTCCTCGTCGATCTCCATCGTGTCGGCCCCACTGTCGTTGTCGCGGTCGTCGCC
>JAADVT010000824.1:0-14640 GCA_023335895.1 Pythium rishiriense
CCCCCCCCCCCCCCCACCGCGGTGGGAATGGCGTGTGACTTTTTAGCGCTAAAGATCACACACTGGACACGCGCAGTGACTCTCCCAGTTGGCCAGAGGAAGAGGGGGGCTGATTGTCCTGGAGGCCAATAACAGGTGCCATGTCGCAGACTCCAGCGGGTCGAAGAGGTTGCAGTACACGGGGCATGGTGGCGCTGATCGCGAAGGAGGCAGCTGACCCGTGGATGGCGTTCACGCGAGGATGGAGATCATGCGAGGATGGAGATCATGCAGCTTTGGAGTGAGGTGAGCAAAAACTCAGCCGTATGTCATCTTGTCACGAGCGGCGATCCAGGCTCACATTCGAATTCGAACATCCGGCGCCGCACGTGGACGGAAACCACACCACCACTGGGCGCGAGTTTTGGAGAAAGTCGGATTGAAAAGCGAAAGCAACATGGCGTTCAAAATTGTTCCATTCGAATCATAGCTAAAGAGAAGCGGCACACGCCGTGGGGCTTGTGCCAACTACGTCATAATACAAGAAGTCGCTTACAGCACGAACGCGGCGATCGAGCACGCGACAGCGACGGCAGCGCCGAGCGTGGCCGAGACACCGGCGCTCGTGGTCGGGGCAGGCGTGGTCGACGGCTTGGCCGTGGTCGAGGCCGGGGCCGTGACCTCGTCCGAGCTGGCCTTGCTGCCCTCCGACGAGCCAGCCTCCGAGCTGGCCTTGTCGGCAGCCGGGGCGACCGTCGTGGCGGACGGGGCCTCGGTCGTGGCGGCCGGGGACTCCGTGGTGGCGTTGGCGGCCGGGGCCGTCGTGGTAGCGTTCGAGCTGGCGGCGGCGCCGTCGCACTGGCCGGCGACCTTGTTGAAGATGGCCGAGATGGCCATCTGCTCACCGCCGATGGGGAACGTGCAGTCCGGGAAGGTCATGGCCTTGGCGGCCGTGATGAGGTCCGTGCACTTGGTGCAAATGGCCTTGACCTGGTCAGCCGTCGGGAGCGCCGTCGGCGGGACAACCTGGAAGCCCGAGGCGGTCTGGCACGACACGGCCGGCGTGATGATCGGGCCGAGCGTCACCGTGAGCTTGCCGACGTCGCAGACCTCCGCGTTGGCGGCGGTGGCGGCGAGCGCGAGAGCAGCGGTGGCGGCGAAGAACTTCATTGTGGAGGGAAGGAGGTGGTGGTCTTGATCCTGAGGAGTCGGATTGGTGAGTGAACTCGGGAGTGGAGAAAGCGAGAGCGCCTGTGGACCAGACAGGAGGAGCCGCTCCTCTCAGAGGAGAGGAGGGTGCGGCGCGGGAGAGCGGATCGCTCGAGACTGGCGTCACGCGATCCTAGACGCAACGGGACCGAGCCCACGTATGGACCCGACCAGCTGGTGATGTGTGCGCAATCGGGAATCTGCGTATCTGCTGGGTAAACATTTCTATCAGTACACACGTTTTGTTTATTTCCCGGTTGGCTATCATATTTACTGATTTTGTGAGTTTTCGAATCATCTCGAATCAGCCCTCTCTCACCTGGTGTCCAGTGTGTCCAAGGCGGAAGGCACGGACGGCAATGTTCGTTTGGGCGAGAAGTCTCTGCGAAAGACTTACGCTCGATCGTCGCTCTCCTTTCGCCGCACAGCCACGTATCGCGACAGAGCACTCCAGATCCACCATGTGCACGTGTGGTGGTCCATCGAATCGGTTCTATCAAATCGTGAGTCCTTTTCCCTGCATTTTTTGAGTTCCCGTTTTGGTCCAAAACAAAAGGAATGTGGCATTTTTCCTTGCCACGCACGCAAGGTCGGCACGGCAGCGTCTGTGGCCGCTGTCACGGCGAGGTGTGGCCGATGGACTCAACTCACCCACGTGCGCACTCGCTGCACTGCAGGCGTGGCTCTGTATCCATCTCGTGCGCAAGCGTCAGAGCACATCAGAGACTGCGTGGCTCTTGACGTTCTCTGGTCGGCAGCAGTGACCCCAAGCGTAGCAACGAAACGTGACACATCAAGCGCCTTCCATCAAGGCTGTCTGTCTGCTTTGCTGGAGTCCGTTGCTGAGGAGTGTGTCCATCTGGAGCGAGAACGAGAATGTGGTCCGTGGGCGCCTGTCAAAAAAGTTCTTGCTGGAGCGTTCCCCACTCACTGATTTAGCGTTATTCTGAGGAGTTGAGCGATGTTGTGATGCCATTTCGGGTCTGTGATCAAAGCGGAGGGAACCACGCCGAATTGAGCACGCGTAATCAGACTCTGGACTCATAGCCGACCCACAATAATTTATAGATTCTCCAATGTGTTGATTTCTATTGTTTATTTGTTAAATTCTATATCGTTTTACCACAAATATGTATTTATAGGATACCTCTCTGAACGAGCATTCTGGCTTGACCACATGTCGCAAAATACCTTCAGCGCGCTTGTGTCTCGTGGAATCCAAGATGGATGTTGAGGAGTCCTCAACATCCACGAGATGCAAGACACACACCATGTGACTCACACATCCATGGAAGAATCGCAGCGAGTACTGTGAGAAAATGGAAAGCAATGCGTTGCATACATCCCATACAACAAAGCTGTTCACAACCTAAATACTGGATACGAGAGGATCTCCTCGCTCATGCGAGCGCCCAGACGATGGCGCTGGCGACAGTGGCTACCGTGGCCGTTGGCGCGGCGTTCGCTGACGATACTGCGACCTTGGTGGCGGCGGGCCGCGGGGTCTTGGTCGTGGCCTCCGGCGCCGTACTTCTCGCGGGCGTGAGGTCCGCTTCGATCGACCCAGCGTGGCTCGCAGTGTTTGTGTCTTCGTCGTCGCTGTCCTCCGCCGAGCCACTCGAGCTTTCGTCGTCGTCGTCGTCGCTCGGCGCCGGCGTAGTATTCGGGGCCTTTGTCTTCTTGGAGGGTGTGGGCGTCGCGGTCGTGGGTGACGGGTTCTCAGAGGGTGCCGTCGTCGGGATGTTGATCACGGTTGGTGCCACGCCGGCGTCGCTTCCATCTGTGCTGCCGTCGCTGCTGCTGTCACCAGCGGCACCGCCCGTGCACTGTGCCACGACGCCCAGAAGCAGTTTCTCGACCGTCACGGTGCTGCCGTTGTCCATCGCGAGCGCGCAGGTCGGGAGTGACGCCTTGGCTTTGGTCACTGCGGTCAGGAACGCGCCGCACTGCCCGCAGATCTTGGTGAGCTCCGTCGCTGTCGGCAGCGTCGACGGCTGCACAAAGCTGTAGCCACTCACGGTCTGGCACTGGAATGCTGGCTCCACGACGCCGCCCAGTTGGAACGGCAGCTCGGCAAAGTCGCACGGCGTGGCGGTGGCCAGCGCTGCGAGCCCGCCGAGCGCCACGGCGGCCGTCACATGCATGGTTCTCATCGTCATCTTCATCTCTGTGCGGGTGGAACGGACGTTGGCAAAGTGAACAAATGTGGCGGCGGAGGGGGGCGGACCGTTTTGTCGGTCATGTTATGAGGGGCTTCCTTCGGGGCGCCTTTGGATTGTTCTGGTACTCCCGCCGCTCGCCACGGCGCGGAATTGTTCCGCGGTGCCATCTGCCACTTGCGTCGCACACTAGAACGTTGAAGCACTCTTGCGGCACAGAAACTGCATCGCAGTGCGCATGGCGTAGAGCGTTCTACACTGTAGCCACCAGAGCCACCCCGGACGCGACAGGCCAAGGGCTCGCCATGGCACGTTCAGCATGGCGAATGCCAATGGCAAATGCCATGGTGCGTCCGGAACTCTCCCACTGGAGACATGCGCTATCTCCATACCGGTACAAGTTCCAGTCGGTCGTACTCACTCTAAATCAGTACACTGGATAAAAAGTGGGTTGAGAATTTTATACCCCCACATGGGGCACTATTCGTGGTATTTTTTGGCAGGACGTGGAGCCCTCCCACCGACCCGACCCATGGCTGCCGGCAGCGCGACGACGATGGCCGCGGCGGCGGCGCGTCCGCTGGACGTGCTCACTGTGGGCGACGGCAACTTTTCGTTCTCGCTCGCGTATCTGCGCAAGCACGGCGCGCGCGTGCGGCTGATCGCGACGTCCTTCGACTCGTACGAGGAGCTCGTGGCCAAGTACCCGGAGAGCGCACGGCTGTGCGCGCAACTCGCGGAGCTCGGCGCGACCGTGCTCCACCGCGTGGACGCCACGAACCTCCAGGTGTCGCTGCGCCACGCCGTGATGCGCCGGAAGGGCGGCCACGACCAAGACGTCCACGAGCGGGGCTTCGACCGCGTCATTTTCAACCACCCGCACTGCGGTGAGGAGAACGTCGCGCGCCACCAGAGCCTGCTGTCCCACTTTTACGTGGCCGCGCAGCGCGTGCTGCGGCGCGGGAGCGGCCGCATCCACTTGACGCTCGCCGAGGGCCAGCCCGAGCGCTGGGAGGCGCGTGCGCGCGCACACAAGGCCGGGCTGTGCGTGGTCGACGAGATCCACGACGTCGACGCCCACGAGGAACACGCCGTGAGCTACGAGCGCAAGCGCCACCAGAACGGCCGCTCGTTCCACCGCGTGCTGCTCCACGGCGAGCGCAAGCAGCAAGTGAGCACGCTGTTCGTGCTGGCCGTCGACGGCGTGTCGACTCGTGGTGGCACGGGCCCCAGTTGCCACGAGGACGCACCGACCCGCAAACGCAAGCTCTCCGAGTCGCCCTCGAGCGTGGCAGCCACGACGGACGCGCCGGCCGCGCTGCCGGCGTCTCCGTTCGTGTGTGAGCCATGCGAGAAGGCCTTCAAGACGGCGCAGGGGCTCAAGACCCACGTGCACATGGTCCACGAGCTGGGAGTCGCGGGCGGAGGGAGCGCCAAGCAGCCCAAGCTACAGCTCCCCTGCGACCAGTGTGAGCGCACGTTCCGTAACGAAGACGCTCGGCGCCAACACCAGATCTCCAAGCACGGCGACGACGCGTCCATTCGCCCCGACTGGTTCCGCCCCCTCGCTCCAAGCACGAGCGACTCGGCTGAAGCGGATGGTGCCGGCGCGAGTGTTCCCCGTGCCAAGACGTGCTCGATCTGTGAGCTAGAGTTCGCCGACGACGCGTCGTTCAAAGCGCACTGGCAAGAACTGCAGCCCAAGGCCGTCGTGCGTCGCGAGTGCGAGCTGTGCGGGAAAACGTTCGAGGAAGAACGCGCTCTGCGCCAACACCAGAATTTCTGCCGCACCAAAGCGGTGGAGCGCGATGTACTCAGCTGTTCGTCTCGATGACATGGCTAGCGATGAAGATACTATCGCATCGTATGATATGGAATAGATACATCGTTAGAAGCCTACCACCCTGGTGTTGCCGCCATGCGTTTAGATAACCAGTGCACCTCGCTTCCTTGACATTTGCACGGCTTCCAGCACTGCCTGCTCACCTCGAGCAGCTTCGAGGCATTCGCGAAAGGTATTGCACTGGATCTCAAGACTCGCAAGAACAATGAACATGTCGTCCATCGCCGTTGCCTCATCAATGTGAACTTCTTCAGATTGACCAAGAGCCTGGCTTGAGATCACGTCAGTATCAGTTGCGTTGACGTTCGATGAAAAGCTGTCGCCATAGCTTCCATTGTGTTGCATGTGCTCCTGGGTTGGAAAGGGACGCGACGGATCCAGGCCATCACCACCAGTTGCCGTGGCTGCCTGAAGTCGCGATACTTCTTTCTCGAGTTCCACTTTCTCGAGAAACATGCGAGCAATCTCTTGCTCGGCTTCCTTGAGTGATGCTTTCGACTTGCGATGTGCTTCTGTCCTCTCAAAGAACATCCGTGAGATCTCAGCTTCGAGCTCCGCTATCGTCGCCTTCGACTTCTTACGCTGTTCATGTGCCCGCTCTTCAGCTTGCGTAAGCTCTTCATTCAACTCTGCTATGGTTTTTTCTCTCGAGGCAGCTTGTTGCGCAGCTTCCTCAGCTGTAGTTTGAATCTCTTTGAGTAGAGTCTGCAGTTGATCAATTTCGTCAAGTTGCTTCCTCATTGCCGAGTTAAGACGCACGATCTGTTCGTCTTTGGCAGACACCGTATCTTTCAGTTTGGTTTCCAAGTGCAAAACCTCTTCACGAAGACGGGCAAGTTCGCGTTCGTAGTCTTCGTGCGACAAATGTTCGCCTGTATCATCATGTGTTGATACTGGATGCTTCATTTGTAATGTATCAGTATCGCGAATCATTTCCCGGTCATCTGCGTTTAATCGAGTGTCGAGCTGTTGGCTACTCGGTGATGAGGTTTTCAGTTCAAGTTCAAGTCTCTCAACCTTCGACTTTAAATCCCGCACCTTGGCTCTCTCCTTCTCCCACAACTGGTACATCTCAAGTGCTGCAGCCTCGTGCTTGGACGCAGGAGACCCATCTGAAGTCGTGGTTAGCGCCCGAGCAGACTGCAGTTCTTGAGTTGTGCGGTCAAGGTCGAGCTTCAATTGAGCAGCAGTGCGCTTCGCGCTTTCCTGGCCTTGGCGGAAAACGTCAATCATTTCGCTTTGCTCATGGAGTTGGTCGTCCTTCTCTGCAAGGCTTGTTCGTAACTGATCAAGGTCTTGCTGCAGTTGAAGGTTCGCCATCTGTAATGCATGGGTATCTTGGACGCTCTTCTTTTCCAGCTCTTGACGTTTCTGTGACTCGTGTCGGAGTTCTTCTTCAAGACGCCGTCTCGTAGTGGTTTCTCGTTCATAATCCACCATTACTTTGGTCATTGCATCCGTTGGAGAGGAAGTAGACGACGTAGTCAGTCCATTACTAATCCTTTTCTGGTCGCATGACGAATGTTCCGCTTCGAGGTGCTCCAACGCTCGACTAACACCCTGCAATCGAGATTCAAGTGCAGCCGATTGCTCAGTAACGGCTGCTAACTTGAGCTCTAGATCACGCTTCTCTTGATCATGTGCGGCCCTCATCTGCTGAATATAATCCTCATTCTCGACCCGACTGTTGTCTGTTACCAAAACAGCACTTTGTCCTGGAACTGATGAAGCCGCTTCAATTTGCGCGGTGAGATCAGCTACCTGTCGCTGGAGCTCTTGAATTTGTTTATCTTGCATACGGATTAGATCTTGGTAGGCGCTGGCTGCGCTAGGGATATTAGAGTTCGTTCCGTTCATAGCATTGATTTCGTCTTCATCAGTTGATGTGAATATTGACAGCACGCGATGCTGGATCTTTTCGGCGAGACTTCTGCACAGTGCCGTGAATGAGCGATCGTAAAGCGGGAATAAATAACCGTCCATCTCCACATCCTCCTCAACTTCACGAGAGAAGAGAGCATGATGGGGAAGCAGGGTGCGAGCACGATGATGTTTGTTGGCTGCGCGCGCACACGCTAGAAACTGTGGTGATTGCTGGAATTGAATGAGCATATTTGCAAACGATTCCAAGCCGATCTTCTTGCTGATCAAGTCGACAAGGTTGTGGCGGGTGAGCTGAGGCTTGACATTCGGTGCAGCATTGGCTATTGGGGGAGCAGTGCCACTCGTAGTGTCGGCTGCGTCGGGAACCATAAACTCCAGGCAAGCCCCTAATAAGACTGCCGTGAGTCCCCGTACTTGCTGGGCCTCTTCCTTTGATAGCATCGTCGAATTTTGCTCATCGTTGTCTTTCGATACGAGCGCATCAACGAGTATAGAGAGACTTGTCACGGAACTGACCAGCTCTCTCACTGCGTTCGTGCAACCGACGCACCACTGAATCAGCATCGTCAGAATAGCGATCTTCACTTGGAATATTGAAGACGACCGCAAGCGTGCTCCTGAAGACGAGGAACCAACGATTCTCAGGCATCGCGTGATGAACAGATCGCCAGAAACAGCTTGGGCGTCGGGTTTGTCGAACTGACTGGGAAGTCGAAGAGCGAGTTCCTTGCAATAGCTGCTGTCAGCAATCAATGACGAAAAGCGATGGCACGCTTTCCATCCTACTATCGTACTCGAACGAATCAGTCTGTTGGTGTGGTTACCCTTCACGTTCGCGACGGTTTCTGCATTTGTAACAAGTCCGTCGAGCAGCACACGACCAGCGGGAACTGGAGAGTCATAGTCATCTTGATCCGCAATGTCATCGATAGGGGGAGGAGCATTTAAATGCTGAAAAATCGCCATTTTAGCTGACTCGTTTTTGGTAAAGAGCACGTCCAGCAGATTCGTCGCAGCAGCACTGACAGGTGTCTCATCCTCTGCAATATCCAACTTGATCAATTCGGATAGCAAATTTCGTCGACTGGGGATCGTTTGCAAGTTCACAAGAATGATTTGGCTGCCACCGTTGCCACTGCAGAGGAGCTGAATCATGTCGAGTGCCTGCAGTTGTAGGTCTGTGAGCTCCTCGTTCCCACAGCAAATGATCTCACCAATGGCACCCATGAGGTTGCTCTGACGTGTGATCATGCTCTGGATTTGCGCGATTTCAAGGTCTTTGCGCGCTTTCTCTCGCAGCGCAATCTCATCTAGCTTGCTGTCCGGCACACCTTCATGAAGTGCCGCCACCAAGAACCGAACGAGCTGCAAGACTAGTTTCATTGTGCGCTTCTTCTGCGTCGACTTGAGTGCAGATGGGGCAATACTGCCGTCTTGTGCTTCACTCTCTTCCTCGTTGTTGCGCGATGGCAATGACAAAAGTTGCGGAAGGTGCGTGGAGAGGTACGGTAGGTCTCGGAACAGCGTTTGGTTCATGAGGTTGTCTCGTAGCATGTTGATGATGATTTGGAGGCAATCCGATACGACGCTGCTGCCTTCGACGAGCCCCTCGACCTCCATGATCTGGAAGAGCCGCACAAATCCGTCCTCAAACGCGAGGAATTGCTGGACGTTCTTTTCCCGCTCCGTCATCTTGACGAGCACTTGCAGCGCAGCGTCTCGGATATGTTCGCGTTTGTCTTCGACAACTTCAAGCAGGCGTCGCAGACCTTCTTTACATTCGAGCACGCTCGCGGCGAATTCTTTTTGCTGGGCTTCTTGCATACCTTTGACGAGCGTGATGGTCGGTCCTCGGATCCACGGCGACGGGTCTTGCAGAAGCTGCAAACAGAGCTGCGTGCCCGACACCGAGACATTCGATGCCGCGGCGGCGGCTGAGCGCAGGGAGCCGTGTGTGGAGCCAGTCGCCGGGGTCGTCGGTGGCTTGAGCATGGCCGTGGCGGTCGCAGGCGACGTCGCGACAAACTCCTGCAGCAGTTCGAGCATGGCCTCCATGAGCTCCGTGTCGCGCGGATCGGACAGCAGTGCGTTGAGCACGGCCGGGATGGCTGCAAGGCCGAGCGCGACGTGCTGTGGGGTCGACAGCGCCCTCCGTTTGGTGCCGTCGGTCGGCGGACGGCTCGCGTACGCGCGCGCGAGCTCATGGAGCGACGCGACGGCCTTCTTGCGCTCGCCCAGCAGAGTCGCGTACTGCAGCCGCTCGACCGCGAGCGCGATCTCCTTCTGGTTTGCGACGGATGGCGCCACGTGGGTCGTCGCTGGCGCGGCGATGGCAGTAGTGGCGGTGGCAGTACTGCCAGCGGTGCCAGCGGAGCGCCGCGGTGGCGCGAGAGACCCACCGGCCGGCGGCGTTGAAGCTGGCGTTGCGGCCGACGAACTCGCCGTGGCGTTTCCAGACGGCGGCGGCGCCACGGACGACGACGCCGCGGCCGCGAGCCCCTCGAGCGACGCGGCCGGTGCGTCGGCGCCGCTCGTGACGATCTGGTGCACGCGCGAGATCACGCGCTGCATCTCTCGGGCCTTGAGGTCGACAAGTGGCTTTCCCTCCCCCTGAAGATGACGTTCAAGTTCGCGACCATGCTGGGCAGGTCTGGCAAACGGGTTCAAAACCCATACCCATCCGGGATCCTGTTGCTTTTTGTATGAGAAACGGGTTCAAGAGTCCGGGTTTGTGATTGCCGAGGTGGGTCTGCGACAGACCCAAGCCGGGTTGGTTACCAATGTGGTGTCGCTTGTGCCATCCGGGCTTTTGGAAACTTGGAAAAGGAAAGGAAACATGGGCCACGACGGGTCGTCGCCACGCCGTGCCACGCGGTCGAAGCGCTCGCGGTCCGCGTCGGCGTCCTCGCGGTCGCGGTCCCGTTCGCGGTCGCGCCGCCGCCACCGAAGCCGCTCTTCCAGTCGCGACCGTGGCAGCCGCCGGGGGCGCCACACTCGCTCCAGGCGGTCCCGGTCGCGCGAGCGCCACCACCACGGCAGCAGCCGTAAGCGTAGCCGCCGAGAGCGGTCGCGCTCTGTGGAAGCGCGCCGCCGCCGCCCGCGTCGCGACAGCAGCCCTCGCGACGACGAAAAGGACCGGCGCCGGCGCCACGGCTCGGACAGTGCCGCTGCGAGAACGAGTCCGACCGCCGAGCGTCCACGTGACCCCTCGGTCGCTCTTCCTGCTCCGTCATTACCCACGGCGGCCCCGGACAAGCCTGCAAGTGAGGCCACGCACGATATGGTTGTGGACAAGGAGGATACACCGGCCAGCCAGGATTCCACCGCGATCTCGACTGCCACGACGACCACCAGTTCACAGAGCGACGTAGAGAACGCCTCCCAACCGCAACATCCAAGCAAACCAACGGTAGTCGAAGAGGACAAGAAAACACCGGTCGGGATCGCTGTCGCTACGAAGAACCCGGCGCCGGTTGCTGCCAAGGTGGATGTAAAAGCTATCAAGATGGACATCCTCAAGGCCCTTGCCGATGCCCGAAGCACCATCGCCGGGATCAAAGGTGCTGTTCCACCAACTTCTGCTACGCCCTTGACGGTTCCTAAACCTGTTAGTCCCCCACAGGCTTGCACACCCGAGAACGGTGCGGATGAGGTGTCCAAGACAACTGAAGCAACGGCCGGTCTGCCACGTGCCGAGTCCAAACAATCGTCTCCACCTGCACCAACGGTTGCTGTCGACCCAGTCTCGACAACGAAACAAGCAGTGCCTCCTGCTGAGGTTGATGAGTTCGACATGTTTTCAGCTGCGGAACTCCATGGAGCCGGCCACCCTCTTAGCCCAGCAGCTGCTCCAGCCACTTTGGTTGTCGGCGCGGCTGTTCAATCGAATTTTGACGATGCGGATGGGTATTACAAGCCGAATATCGGCGAAATCCTTAACTCCAAGTATCGTGTCATGGGCACGGTAGGGAAGGGCGTATTCTCAACCGTTCTGCGCTGTCAGCGCCTGACTTCAACGGCAGAGGACGACCCTGAAATTGTTGCCATCAAGCTGATCCGAAACAACGAAATCATGCGTGAAGCTTCGCAAACTGAGATCAAGATCCTCACCCATTTGTCTAAGCGTGATCCGCGCGACAAGAAGCATTGCGTGCGTTTGCTCGATCGCTTTGACCATCGCAACCACGTTGCACTCGTGTTCGAATCGATGCAAATGAATGTTCGTGAGGCCATGAAGAAGTTCGGTGGCAAGGGTGGCATCTCGATTCAAGCTGTTCGTATTTTCTGCAAGCATTTGCTGATCGCACTCACGCACCTTGAAGCATGCGAAATAGTGCACGCAGGTACATGCCTATTCATCCCAATGTTCCGTGTTGCTGTGAGTTGGCACTAAAGATTGTGTTTTTGCGTAGATATCAAGCCTGACAATGTTCTGCTCGACGAAAAGCAGACGATGATCAAATTGTGTGATTTTGGCTCTGCTTTTGAGTCGAAAGAGGGCAAACACGATCCAACACCGTATCTCGTCAGTCGCTTCTACCGTGCGCCAGAAATCGTATTGGGTCTTCCCTACGATAAAGCGGTAGATATGTGGTCTGTCGGGTGCTGCCTCTATGAAATGTTTACCGGGAAAGTGATGTTTCCAGGGGCGACGAACAATGAGATGCTGAAGCGTTTCATGGAGCTGAAGGGCAAAGTGCCCAATAAGATCATCAAGAAGCACCGTCAAGCCTACATCGAACAGTTCCAGATGGAGCCACACTTCACGGAAGACAACAAGTTCTGTAGTCACGAGGTTGACCGCGTCACAGGTGAGCTTGGGCTTATTTGATGTTGGTCTTTTGGTGCGAAGTCTAAGAGCATCCCCAACGGTGCACTCTCTTCATCGGTATATGTGTAGGGAAACCCGTGCTGCGTCTGCTGGATGCTATAAAGACTCGCTTTGACCTCAGTAGCGCTTTGCTTGCCGCGAAGAGTTCAACTGACGATCGCAAGCAGGTGCTGGAGCTCAAAAGCCTCCTTGAGCGAATGTTCACGCTCGACCCAACCAAACGAATCACTCCGAAAGAGGCCTTGGCGCATCCTTTTGTGAAGACCGAAGGAAAGCACGCCATGTGATGATTGACAACCGTGGATTTGGAAGCGACTAAAACAACTGCTGTTGTGAGTTGTCATTGCCTCCTTGCAGCCCCGACCAGGTTTCCGATAGCGACCGAGTAGAAGCGTGGGTGCGTTCACCGGCAATCAGTAAGGCGGGCGTGGTACATGCATATCGTGGTGGAATACAATTGACTGACCGTTACGGATCTCCGAAAGCGAGTGCTTTTAAAAAAGAGTCTATTATCATCCCCTCAGATAGGCCACACACACATACAGGAAGAGAAGAGTGAAAATCATGCCGCCGATGACGATCCACGCGTCCATGGTTTCTCGTCGTTCAATGACACGCAACAGCGAGCTGGAGAGACCGAGTCGGTTCGCGATGTCCAGTAGTTTCGTGCGCGCGCTCTGAACAACACAACGCGCAGCCCACACGTTAGAGCAACGCCAACGTGACAGCTTCGATCCAAAACCAGCCTCTTACCTTCATGCGTGCTCGCTGCGAAGACAGGTCGCCCAACACCGCATGCGACATGCTTGTGAGGTCCGTCACCATTTGCGTGGAGCGCTGCAACGACTCGGACTCTTGCGTTGCGTACATGGCGGCATTGGCTGAATCGTAGCCCTGTTGTGGAAGGAACGTGTGGGTGGGTTGATGATAAACGCGAGCACTCAGACCCACGTCAGCACACTCGACGCACCGCATTCCGTCGGTTCAGCAACGACTCGCGCTCTCGCATCTCGACCGCGCGCCGGCTCACGCGGAAGATGTGCTGCTCGAGCGTGTTGCCCAGCGCCTGGGTCTCGTTGCGGAGCTGCTGGAGTTTCCTACCGTGTCGTTGCCAAGCCATGATGAGACGCGATGAACCCTACTGATCCACCACAACCAGCCAAGGACACGCACTTGACCCAGGTCTCCCTCTCCGCGGGCTTCGGGTGGACCTGCACGAGCGAGTCGAGCTGCCACAGCAGCTGCTGGAGCGCGCTGAGGTTGCCACGCGCCTCGCCCTGGAGCTCGTCATCTGACCGACCACCCGTGCGGCCCGAGTCCAGGTACGAGATCTGCATCTTGAGCTCATACTGGAGCTTACGCGCCTGTGGGTACAGGGAGCTGAGCGTCTGTGGGTGGTGCATGGTGGCCGCGGGTCGGACGACGCGTGGAGCCGATGAGATGGGGGTGGGGGGGACTCGAACCCCGGGCTTGGTGATGTGACCCGCTTTTGCCGAGGAAACCGATTCTTTTGGCAGTGTGTGTACTGCCAGATCCGTTCAAAGTACGAACATATTGCTATACACATGATACGTATACTATACGATACAGACTTTCAACTATACATCTTGCGCGGGCCATGAGGACCATGGTCGTCGTCGTGGAGGGTCGGATGTGGCTGCGTGGCTTTGTGGCCTCCGAGGACAGAAAAATCGATTCTCGAATTGATTCTCGCTCACCACTCGCTGGCCGCCAAAGCCCTGTCGCTTCCATCGAGCGGTCCTCTTCTTCGAATGGCAGGGAGGATGCGCCCGATCACACAGGGAGGACCGAGACCGCTGTTCGGCGCGGAGGAAGGGACCGCGATTCCTCGCCTGAACCACGTGGAAACCTTCCCGAAGAGAGCGACTATGCACGAAAATCCTGGCTCTCAGGACTGCTCAAGAACGGTCGAGAACAACCAAGATTCTCTGGGGGCTCCAATTCATTGGAGCGACAAAGGACTCCGAAGCCCTAATCTCCGTCAGCTCCGACTTTGGTCAGCTATCCATCGTAGAGTGGGAAATGGTCGGCTAGGTGCCCAGTTGTAACAACCGTCACACACTGCTGTAACATTCGCGAAACATTTTGTTGAGATGCCTCGAATAGTGGGCTCCGAGCGCTGACCACAACCGCATCGTTCCTGCAATGCTGGTCCACAGATCCACCAATCAGAGCGCAGAGTTGGTAGTAGCGCATGTTGCCGTTGAGGGACGCGGCGGGGGCGGCCTCCCGACCCCTCGGCGTTTTGGGCAGAAAGTGACATTGAGACACCAGTCTCGATGTCGCTCCTTGCCCCCCCACGTGCCAGAACAAACATAGACGTTGCGTCGTCGTCTGCTGCGATGTCTACATTTCACACCCTTCCTGTTCCAGACCATGATCTCTGTGTCGTCTTCGTGGATTTCTTTGATGCTTGATGAGCCAACCACTGTACCAGAACACTGTAGGTGAGCGACCCAAACCAACAACACCGGAGGAGTCGGAATTCTTCGATGTTCTGCGGTTGCAGGATGAAGTTGGTCGAGTCGCTATAGCATGCATTTCGAGAGGTACCTAGGATGGATTGCGCGGTCGGACGATCACAAAAGAAGGGGAGGGGACGCCCGCATGTATGCATCTATAGAGGTTGGAAGGATCTCGTCCCCCTGTCGCGCCTCCGCCTCTTGTTTCCATACGAACCCCAGGTTGTTTCTCCTTGTTCTCCTCCCCCGGTC